>JAHKKF010493528.1:0-19204 GCA_019740295.1 Labeo calbasu | reverse complement strand
GAGCTACAGCAAGCGATTTTTAGTGCTAGAAATCCGTTTGTCCTTTGATGAAACTTCCGCGTCTTCATTGAGAGTGCGGGTCATGGTTGCTTAGCAAAGGCAGACGCCACGGAAGCGCAAGCTACAGAGCGCTTTGGCGCCTAGCGTTTTCCACGCGTTTGTAGGCGCGATATGTGAACGGCCCCTAAACCAGCATCAAAACCTACTAGCATATGCTGTTTTTTTCACCAGGGTCGCATTGATTACTCTGATAGAAACCGCGTGGCGGAGACGCGGAGCGTGCGCGAGCCAAATCGCCTTGATAGTCAAGACTAACCGATCCATGATACATGATTAGAGATTTGTTACCGAAAGGTAATCCACCAAATGCTAAAGTAACCAGCCTAGTTTGAAAATGTAAGAAGTAGAAAGTACAGATATTTGTGTAAAAATGTAAGGAGTAAAAGTAAAAAGTAGTCAGAAAAATAAATAGTGAAGTAAAGTACTAATACCAGAAAAATAAAGTACAGTAACGAAGTATTCGTTATCTCTGACACCCAACTGGCAACACCCTGAGAACACTCCAGTAACAGCCTAAGAACCATTCAAAACACTGAACTAGCAACACCTTGGCAACCATTCCACAACGCATAGCAACTGCCTGTTGACAACTCAGTACAGCCTAGAATCCTCTTAACAACACCCTAGAAACCCCTCAGAACACCCTTGCAACCTCATAGCAACTACCTAGCAACACCCTTGGAACCACTCAGAACACTCTAGCAACACTCTAGTTACAATTAATAACATCCACCTAAAAAACACCCTGGCAACGTTCTTAACCCCTGAGCAACTGCCTAGTGACCATTCAGTAAACCCTAACGACATCCTGGCAGCCACTCAGAACGCTCTAGCAAGACCCTACTGACCATTCAGAATACCCACCTAGTGACCACTCTTCCCTTTTAACAACACCCTGGAAACCCGCTAGAACACCTGTGCAACCTCATGGCTACCACCTAGCAACACCCTGACAGCCACTAAGAACACTCTAGCAACAGCCTAGTAACCATTCAGAACACCCACCTAGCAACACCTTGGCAATCATTCTGGAGCACCTAGCAGTTGCCTAGTGACCACTAAGTACAGCCTAGGATCCTTTAACAACACCCTAGAATACCTTCAGAACACCCTTGCAACTTCATAGCAACCACTTAGCAACACCCTGGCCACCACTCAGAACACTCTAGCAACACTCTGGTTACCATTCAGAACATCCACCTAGCAACACCCTGGCAACCATTCCACAACCTCTACCAACTGCCTAGTGACCATTCAGAACATTTTAGCATCTAGCTATGCCCTAGCAACCACTCTGAACACTAGTAATCACCCAGCAATGACTCAGAACATCTTTGCAACCACATAGCAACCCCCTGGCAACAACCCAGAACACCCATAGCAACCACCTAATAATAGAAAAAGTATTAATTAAAAAAATGATTAATTAATCCTTGAAAAATATCATTTTACGGTGTACTTCTGTATAAACACTAATATCCTGTATGGATGGAATACTCAGTAAACAACTTGAGCACACTGCACGAGATACCGTATCCCACAATGCAGTGCACTTGACTTGACCTTCCATTTCCAGTGTGACAGAAGTAGGAACATTTGTAACCTGCTCACTGTTTGATCAGAGAGTTTTTATCATTTATTAAAACAGATGATTGTAATTGTGACTGCATGAGCAGTTGTGAAATATAGCTGTTGTTGCAGTTTTAGAAAAGCCATAAACTACTCCACATTCCTTAATCATGGTAAAATCGCAGTACTGAACAGCTCTTTATTACATAGAAGCATATGTATTTGTGAGATGGTCAGAGATGTGATGGGATGAGGTCATATGACAGTACAGCACACTTCTGATTGCATTTGTCTTTAAATCCAAGCTGCAGTATATACAGTACGAGCAGCTAGTATTGTGTTTGTGTAAGCACTGCTGTTAAAGCTCTGTTTTCTGTGTAGATTAGCTAGAGCTGATGGGTAATTCAGCTTAAACACACATGCACCAGCATCCCTATCTTTAGTGAACTCTAGAGCAGTCATTGATAATTAGGGCTCTTTCTTTGATTCTCACAGAAAAAAAGGAAATGGATCCTCCTCCCCGAGCGTCCCGTGGGCTTTCATTCTGCGGACGTCATTTTTTTGGGTCAGCGAGTTAATGCTAAAAATATGTCCTGCCAAGACCCCTCCATTTATCTGGGTGGGTATTGTGTGTCACGCTCGGCGTGTGTAATTCTCAGCGGGACTCTCCTCAGCGGCGGAAGGCAGCACTTACTGCTGAAGTTAGGTATTATCTGAGCAGCGCTGGGCCTCCGTCTGAACGTCTCGCTGCACACTGCCGTGACTCCAGCTCTAATTAGACAGCCAGTGTCACATACTGCACTCCTCTCTACAGCTTCACTCTTTGCTGTTCATCTCTGAGTCATCGGTGACATTCTGTGACCTCTGCGTCTTTCTACCTATGCTTTTCAAGAGCAAAAGATTATTTGCAGACTAGTACTAGTACTCGTGCTGAGAGTAATGGGGTCAAACCTCTAGCAGTGAGTATTAGAGATGAGTGTGTAAGTGCAGCGTTTGAGCAGCAGATGTGAGCGATTCCTCACATCATGTGGACAGTGTGCTGATACTGCACAAAGTGATCAGACACACCATTTTCAGCAGAAAACAACTGGAATAATCCCACATATGTACACTGAAGAGGAGCCTGAGTCACATCTACACACCAGAAGATCACAGAGACACAAGAGTGCAGGAATCTTCAACACCAGCCAGGAACAAAACACTTAGCAACCATGCATACTACCCTATAAACCACCTAGCAACACCCTGGCAACCTCTCAGAACATTGCAGTAAAACCCTGGTAACCATTCAGAAAATCCCAGCAACCATCAACCACTATCAACCACTCAGAACACTTTGGCAACACCCTAGTACCCACTCAGGACACCATAGCAACTGCCTAGCAACACCCTGGCAACCACTCAAAACACCCAAATACTTAACAACACCCTAGCAACCTTTAAGAACACCACAGTAACAGTCTAGCAACTCTAGCAACTTACTAGCACGTACCGGCAACTAGTCAAAACATACTAGCAACTGTCTAGAAACACTGCAACAACCACTCAGAACAGTCTAGCAACACCCTAGCAACCATTAAGAACACCTTGGCAACAGCCAAGCAGCCACTCAGAACACACTGACAACCAGTCAAAACATATTAGTCTAGCAACACCCCAGCAACCACCTAATGTAGCAAACATTCTAAACATGCTAGCAACAGCCTAACATCACCCTGACAACTATTTAGAACAGCCTAGCAACTGTCTAGCAACACCACAGCAACCACTCAGAACACACTGGCAACCAGTCAAAACATATTAGCCTAGCAACACCCCAGCAGCCACCTAGCAAACATTCTGAACACACTAGCAACTACCTAGCAACAATCTGGCAAGCACTTAGAACATCCTAGCAACCATCTAGCAACACCCTAGCAACCACTCTGAACTATAAAGATAAATATTATAATATCATATAATTACACATTTTTATTTTTAGTAATTTTACATCAAGTTAAATTAGCTTTCTCATTTTCATTTAGTTTAACTTGAACTAAAACAACTACAACAAAAGCTGAAATTATTATTACATTTATTTATTTATTGTATTTATTATGAATTGTTTATTTTTTGATTAATTTAATTTAATAATTAAAACCATACAGACATATTTTTAAAAATAGAATAAAAATGACAAATTTATAAAACTTACAAAAGTATTACTTTAACTTTAAAAACTTTAAAAAGAAAACAGAAAATATACATAAATTTACAGCAGAGGGTTTTTTTTTTTTAATGAATCTCACTAAAGCCACTAAAATGCGGCTAAAGTAAACAGACTCATCACTCCACAGAGAGAAGAGAGGGGCGGGCCGAGCAGAGCTCATTTGCATTTAAAGGAACAATCCCTCAGAATGGGATGATTTTTGCAGAGCTGATTTTGACAAGGTAAAAAGGGTGTTGTTTTACACTACCATTGAGAATTTTTAACCAAAGTATATTATAAACTTTTCATTAAGACCCTAAAGAATCATATCAACTTGGGCATCCGATGACCCCTTTAACATTTTCAGTTTTAGTTAAGTATAAGTGTTTCATTTTTATACAGACTGCACAAAAAACGAAACAAAAAATTCTTAGCTATAGAGATTTCCATGAATCAGGATGCTTTAATTTCTGGTTTGTGCTTTGTGTGTTTTGGTTAGGTGACGGCGCAGGAGGAGGAGCAGGGCTGGGCGCGTCTCCTCTCTGACCCCTCCTGCTGCTGCTACCTTTATCTTCTGGCCTATTAACAACTGTTTCTGGGGTTTTAATTACGCCCCTGTGATCCTGTGAGAGTGGCGGCCTCATGTCATTGCTCTCCCGGGGGACGGCGTGTAATTACCAGCCACTACCCTCTCCTGTCATCGCCATGACGATAATCACGCCATCTCCACCAACATCTGTTCCCCGAGCGACGCGTCTAAAGGCCGGAGCCTGTCACACAAACATCCTCACCTCTCACCTTCACACACTGATCAAACTCAGCCTTTAAGACCATTCTGTTCTGTAACAGTGTCAGTGATGTGCTGTCAGTTACAGAAAATCATTGCAACTTTTAACATTTTATGAATGCAATCTAATCAGGGGTCCTTTGCTTTTTGCTTTTATTTCAGAGCTTTTATTTTGGTGGAAAACTGCAGGGAGACCTCAATGAGCTTATTTGACTGTTTATTTAGTTCCAACCTTACTATACTAAGAACGTTTGATTGTCCGGTTGTGATTAGAATGTTATTTAAAGGCTACAAAAATGTTTCTCAGAACATTCATCAACTACAAAAAACATCATAAGGACGTTTTAAAATGCTGAACATTTGCTGTCAGCATTAAAGGAGAAGTCCACTTCCAGAACAGAAATGTACAGAAAATGTACTCACCCCCTTGTCATCCAAGATGTTCATGTCTTTGTTTCTTCAGTCGTTAAAAAATTTGTGTTTTTTGAGGAAAACATTTCAACATTTTTCTCCATATAATGGACTGATATGGTGTCCCGATTTTGAACTTCCAAAATGCAGTTTAAATGCAGCTTCAAACGATCCCAAATGCGTTTGTAAACGATCCCAGCTGAGGAAGAAGGGTCTTATCTAGCGAAACGATCGGTTATTTTCATTTAAACAATACAATTGAAATACTTTTTAATGTCAAACGCTCATCTTGTCTTGCTCTGCTTGAACTCTGTGTATTTTGGCTCAAGACAGTTAGAAAAACTCCAATCGTATTTTCTCCCTCAACTTCAACCATTTCTAAATCATCCTAGATCACTGCAGAAGTACCGGCACATGCGGAGAAGATCAAACACCCTGAACAAAAAAGGTCATAAAACAGCGATATAGGACGATTTTGAAGTTGAGGGAGAACATGAGATGGGAGTTTTTCGACATACACTAATTGTTATGAACCGCAACAAAAACAAAGACAAGATGAGTGTTTGACATTAAAAAGTATATAAATTGTATTATTTTTATTAAGATAACCAATCGTTTGGCTAGATAAGACCCTTCTTCTTCGGCTGGGATTGTTTACAACCGCATTTGTCATCGTTTGGAGCCGCATTTAAACTGCATTTTGGAAGTTCAAAATCGGGGCACCATATCAGTCCATTACATGGAGAAAAATGCTGAAATGTTTTCCTCAAAAAACAATTTCTTTACGACTGAAGAAAGAAACACATGAACATCTTGGATAACAAGGGGTGAGTACATTATCTGTACATTTTTGTTCTGGAAGTGGACTTCTCCTTTAAGAGAATGCATATTGAATATATACGTTTATAAAAACATTCCATGAATATTGCTTTAAGAACATTTGTCCTAACATTTATATAACTTTTGAAAAACATTGGTGAAAGTTGTGGGGATGTTAGCTGGGAGCCTCATGCAGGTCATACAGGTCAGCAGATTTACAGTTGCAGTTTTTGGTTTGTATCATATTTGGTTTCCAGTGTGATATTTGTTCACAGTTCAAAATTTTTCTGCAGACACACCTGAGTTTGAGAAGTGATGCAAACATAACCTCTGTGTACGTCTCTGCCAGAAAGGGTGTTTAATTAAACCTAGCACTTGAATGTTTTATTGACACACTTTCACAAACAATCGTACAAACATAAACCTGTGCTGGATGTGAAGGCAGAAAGCACAAACCTTTTTCCAGCATGTCATCTGAATGCACCAATCAACATAACTCATAAAGGATAACTGTCAATACGCCTTTTGACTTATTCATGTCATATCAGTTTCATAACGCTCAACACACGTGATGCCTCGGTGACTGACAGCTCTCAATATACCACGCTATCGATTTTGGTCGAAGTGTACTGGGATCAAAAGTTTTCCCTGCAAAATACAAAATAAATAAAGCCGGACAGCCGACCAAAAGAACAATATGTGCCGCTGATAAAAAATGCATGAGCTTTTGAAAAGTGTCGGAGTGCAGAAACTTTTAGAATTAAGAGAGAGCAAAACATGGGAAAGCCATTTGCGGTGAGAGTATGAAGACGCCGCTGCTTTACATAGACTGCAGACAGCAGACTTTCGCATTAACCCTTCCAGAGAGAAAGACCAGCGCTTCACACAGACTCGTGATCTGCTACAGGAGCCCGGTTTGACATCTACATCGGCTGCGGCCAGCTGGAAATATAAAAACCTGTGTCGACACAGTTCAGGAATCAAGCTTTTGTAGCTATGAGAACCTGCACTCACGTACCGTAAGCTCTCTGAATATACAAAAACATTCCTGCTCCAACACACCTTCCTATAATGATCCAAAGTTCATGAAGAATTAGCTGCTTCAGCTGTGTTTGATGAGCGTTGAAATAGTGAGAGTTTGTCATGGTTCAAGTGCTTTGTTGTCAGAAAAAACAAGATTCACCTGGTTCATTCTTGCCTATTTTTAGGGGAAAGTCTTATTAAAGGAACAGTTCATCCACAAAATGAAAATCACCCTCAGGCCATCCAAGATGTAGGTCTGAGAGTTTGTTCGTTCATTAGATTTGTAGAAATGTGTCATTGCATCACTGCCAATGGATCCTCTGCAGTGAATGGGTGATGAAAAACATCACAATAATCCACAAGTAATCCACACCACTGCAGTCCATCAGTTAACATCTTGAGAAAACAAAAGCTGAAACAAATCCGCCATGAAAACGTTTTTAACAGATTTTGATGTGCGAGATGACAGGAGATGGACTTTTTCACTGGAGGAAGCGTTATTATGGATCATGGACTTGTATTTTAGCCAATTTTGTATTATCCAACCGATTTTGAATAACTTTGGTAAACGTTCAATGCAGTATTTAGATTGAGATTTTGAAGTTTCGGTCAAATAAATGCAAAATACATACAATATGCATACAATTTTTACAAGTGTGCTCGAATGTAGTATACATAGTATCAAATCAGAGCTTGATCTCAGTTAGTATGTATGTGACACACAGGCTCTCGGACCATAATACTGTCTGATTGTTGTTTTCTCAGCGTCCACTCGCGGCCGACAATCTCCATATATGTGCCTGCGTTCGTTGGGTTCTCCGCACACACACGAGCTCAGAGGAGGATTCAGTCATGGCTCCACTTCAGCTCCACAGGAAACTCCCACATCTAACTCTGGCCTCCGTCCATGGCAGGCATGCCTCTCAAAGAGCCACTTGTCTCCGTTCATTCATTTCTCCTCTCAACTCTTTTTTCCTCCTAGCAACTTCAGGCCAGATTGTCATGGGAAGTGAGGGCCCGAACGGCCAGCAGAAGACCAAATTAGGGAGTAATCAGCATCCAGATCTGTAGAGACTATAAATTCATTTCCCCTATTTCAGTGATGAGACGCAGGAGCCGTCCAAAAACTCCTTCCCAGAGCTCTGCTGTTTGGATTTCTGTGTGAACGCCGCAGCGCGCTTCAGAAATCCAACACACGCTACGGCCTCTGAGAAGCTGTCGGAAAACCCTGAGAAGAAACTTAAATGAAGAAAATCCTCTTGATCAACTTGACAGGGACATACAGGACAATGTTTTTTTAGAGTCAAAGTGAGTTTTCACTTTCAGGAGGAATTCATTCCTCGAATCACATGTTTCTCTTCACATGAAAAAATGATTTACACTTTAATCAATAGCTAACAAAAATGCTCAAAATGTTTCCTGGTTATGTGAACGTTCAAGCAAACATTAAAGGAATGCTCCACTGAAAACATTGTAATGTTCTAGTAACATTTCAATAACGTTACGTGAACGTCCAACTAAGATGTTTCAGAAAAACATTCCTCAAACAATGTCTAAATAATGTTTTAAACCAGAGAAGAAAAAACTTTGAGAACACATTTCAGTGTTCTCAAATGATTTCACATGAATTTATTTTATTAAGTAAGCAGTTGTGTAATAAAACCACTTCACCCCCTATCAGCCGCTCCGGCTTGACCGCACATTATGTGTTTTTTTTTTTTTTTTTGACAGATATTCAAGTCAAGGTTAGTTCAGCATGCATTTTCATACTTGTGCAGAAAAGTTCAACTCTGTTTTATCTGTCTTGTCAACCTCTGTGTGCAATGAAAGTGTATTGGCTGTGGATGTGCATTCACTGGATTTAGGTCTGCATGTGCTGTCTATCAGTATTAACGTATGAGATATTTCACTTTAATACCAGCACAAATTCCTTGGCACTTCGATAAAGTCGGGTTAATCTGGATTTTACTTTCATATAATCCACAGTGATGTTAAATATTCGAGATTTCTGTGCGCGGGAAATATCACACAGCTCACATCGTGACACTGTTAATAAGGTCTCGCGGATCTGTCTCCCCTAGAAAAATAATTTACTGCAGTAGCTGAAATATTCAATAACATTCACATGATGGCAAACAGTTCCCATGAACCCAGCTAACAAAAATATCTTCTAAAGACATTTTGCCAATTATTCTATTAATTTATGAAAATGTTATTTTTTATTCAAAACATCCACTTGAGGGAACATAAAGGGAACATTCCGTTTTATGGGAATGTTACTTTTGAATTTTCTCTGAAGGTTCTAAAACAAGTTGTAACATTTAAAAAAAATGTTACCCAGCTAATAAAAATATGTTCTAAGAATGTTATTTCTGCATGTTCTCTGAATGTTACAATTTTAAAATCTCTGATTGTTCTCAAACAAGTTGTAATACTTAAAAATGTCAGGTGAACGTCCAGCAAAAACGTTTCAGAAAAGAAGTTCCATAAAAGATGTATAAAAAATGTTCTGAAGTTCTGGGAATATTGCTTCTTAGCTGGGACGGATCTGTTATCAGACACTTTGTTTAAGGTTGAGGGTGTCCGGGACGTCCTGTGTGTCACGAGTCCATCACACCGCAGGACTCCAGCGCTGGACAGATGCGGTAACAAAGGTGTTGTTTACCTGCGTGTTTCATCCGAGCGCATTTCTGCTGCTGTTGTGTTCCTGCTGCGTCCGAACCCTCAGTCCTCAGCGTGTGTGTGTGTGTGAGGCCACGGGTCAGAGCCCAACAAGCTGTGCCGGCCGAGGGCTCACACCTGCTGGGCGAGAGACGCCTCCATCCCAGGTGGAGCAGCTGCCGCCCTGCTCACTGACTCATGAAACACACACATACATACACAAACTTCAGTCAGGACGTGCCTTTAAAATGCCTTTGAGGACTTCTGAAGCACGTCTGCTTATGAATAAACATCCAGCGCCGTAAATGTGATCTACTCGCGTCTTGTTCTTCAGAAGATAATCATTCAAGGTGAACATAATATGCTCTTTCATCATATTTACAGTGCAGCCCCAGTCCTCTCAGGTGTTTATGAATGCTTTTTTAAAACACATTTATCAGGTTTCTCATGTACAGCCATTACATGTGGATTAGAGCTGTGATTATGAAGCAAATATGCAGAATGTAATATTTCAGGCCACAGCTTTTTCACATTCTTTCATTTAACTCTGTTCTGTGTGTAATGATAAACAGCATCTGATATAAAGCATGTGATTTAAATGTTTGTTTCTCATCAGATTTCCAGATAAAGCTTTCACAACATATGCATTTCCTGAAAAAGCAGCGGTTTCTGACACAAGAATAATGACTGTCGTATCTGAAAGTCTAACATCATCAAAAATCTTTTTGTCCGCACGATTTAAGATCATGTAATGTAAGATCTAAATTCTATTGAAGTCGAAAATATTAATATCACTAAATCAATCTACATTACACATTATACCAACAAAACTAGTTTTTATGGGTTAAATCATGTAGAAACAGCTTAACAATTGCAGGTTACTGCTTTTTACTGTGTTCACACGAGTTCATATTTCATTATGTTCACAATGACATTCATCAAACACAAACAAATGTTATTCTTGGCACAAAGCAGATGAACACTGGCCATTAAATAACGTGGTGTTATAATTGCTGATTGTCTGATCTTCAACATCATAAGAATTTTACGTAACAAGATTGGAACAAAACACCTTTTCATAAGTATAATAATTGTCACCTTAAAGAGCTGTTTCTACACAATTTAACCCTTAAAAACTAATTTGGGTGTTTAAATAATATTTTTGACTTCAATAAAGCCAGACAATTTAGGAAGTAACATTTTAGGCTACTGTTTTTAGCTTTAAAGTAGCTGTACGAAAAACAATAGTGTTGTTCTTAGTGAAAAACAAATATACTAAAATGTATTTAAAATACATTTATTTCATGCAAAGTATACTACAAATACGTTTACATATTATGTACTTGTATTAAATACCCTGCAATTGTACTTTTAGTATACTAAACTGGCATATTTAAAGTCTGCTCAACCAAAATGCACTTTTATTGTGCGGAAGCAGTGCTGAAGTCCAACTTAAGATATACTGAAGTATATTTGATTGTGCTAAAGTGGAACTATTAGGTACACTTTAAATATTTAGCATTTAAAGACTGATATTATTTAAGGACCATACAATCCTCAACAATAGTGACATTAAAACATATTTTAGGCTTAATATTATGTTATGTTGGTAAATATGTTAATAGACTTGAATTATACTTGATATAAAATAAATGCATTTTAAATCTTTTTTTTTTTTTATTAGGGATTATTCAGCCTTAATAATTAATTGCAGGTAAATCCATATTATAGAATTTTAAAGGTCTTTTAAGCCCCGAAAGTACCACGGTATCAACCTTTTACACGTGGTCCTGTGGTAATAGCTTGTTTGGACATGTACTGGTATGATGGTGTATTTCTGCTGAAGCTGGCATGATTTCTCCTGCTACGCTGAGAGTTTGTCCTCATTGTTGGAGGGCAGCTCTAGATGGACGACAGACCTCCCTGCTCCCTGAGAGGTCACCGTTTTCCCTCCTCACGTCAGCGGAGAGAATAAACAGCGGGGGTCCAAGGAGGCGGGAGTCTGTCTGCCATGCGTCAGATCCGTATCTCCCCCACCTTCACAACGCATCTCCTGTATTTATGCTTGGCCGCAGCTGATAGTTTTGGGTCAAGCGTGACCGGCTACGGGTTACTCTAAATAAATACACAGGACTAGTCAGGAAGGAGCGGGTGCGCGTGATTAATCAGCGGGCAGATGCAGGGTGACTGTTTGTGTACATTCTCAGGTCCCTGCGCAGGGGACAGAATGAGGCCAGCGAGGAGGACGACGACGGAGGCGCCGGGGCTTTTTGACCGGCCGCGCTGACGGACCGAGCCGGAGCGCCGACGGCCAGACGTGGCCAACCGAGTATGTAATGTACACATGTACTGTGTGTTGTTTTCTATTTTTGGCCAAAGGACAAAAGGGCCGCTGTTAATCATGCAAACAATCTTTGTTTCTGTTCATGTCATACATCAACGTGACACCGCTGACATATTACCGTGAGCTGATAACAGTGTGTTTCTTAGATTCCATCAGCCCTGCTCCATGAACCGTAGAGTGGAGAAAATAACGTCCTCACAATCCTCCGATCAGAGATTAAAGGAATACTTCACCTAAACTTGACAGTTTGTTCTCGTTTGCTGCCCTCGTTCATCATGGGGACGCGCTTCTCAATACAGGTTGTTTTGAGCCAATCATCTGAGGTGTAGATGTCACGTGACTAAGGAGGGGAATGATGTCATGCTGACCGGCTGATGACATCACAAGAACACACTTCACTAGTGATCTCACTGACTGTGGACACCTCACAGACTGTGATGACATCGTAAATCTTACGTTTTCATATATAAAAAATGTAATGTGCATTTATAATGCTATACTTTGTTATTACGTTACAGAAAACTAGTTAAAGGACACCTATTATGCAAAATTTACTTTTACATAAATGTATGATGGCAGTGTGCGTACACACCCACCCTGTAATGATAAAAATCCACCTGCTTTTATTTTAATGCCCATAAATGATAAGCAGTGTCTCAGAACAAGCGTTCGCAGAATCTGTAAAATGTGATGTCACATTGTACAGGCCCCGCCCACGTCTGTTGACAAACACTGTCGTATTAGCTGAGAGCCCGCCCTGAGTGAGTCGCACACAATCCACGAATAAAGCAGCGTTCAAGTAAGAAATGTCTTCTTATTAAAGCGTATGTTATTCAGTCTAGAGCAGCATAGCAGCTTAAACAGAGGTATAGGTTCTAACATATACATGCAAGCTGTTTAACGTCACAGACACAACCGACGTGAAACGTGTTTTAACATAAACTTGTGTGTATTTGACACAAAAGAGAACTAGTTTATTACTTCAGTTGTGTGCACTCAGAAAACCCTATATCAGAAGTTTAAACTGACATGGCTTTAAAACACATGATTTCAGTGCAACATGATAATCAAAACCAAAACCTATGTTTTTTTTAACAGAGTATCTGAGCTACGAGCTGTGTAGGCACAGCCCTATTCTGGAAAAGGGGGCGGGGAGCAGCAGCTCATTTGTATTTAAAAAAGCATGCACGAAAACAGACTGTTTCTGCTTCCACTCAAAATAGGCATTTTCAAAATGCCTACTTTTTTTTCTGAGAACCCCAGAAAAGTGAAAAATTTCGAGAGAAGACAAGTACACACTTCCAAACCCTCCAAACTGTAGCTTGAATGTTGCTTGCAAAACACTTTTTTTGTCTCAGATACTTTGAATGGTTGATGCTCTTTGATAATGTAGTTATGACATCTACAGTATAGAAGGTTAACTGGTTAACTGGGCTGTGCTAACTAGTCAAACTTTGCATCCTCGACTAACTAAATGTTTACTTTCCTAGCTCCAAGGAACACAAAACAAGAAACAGAAGATTCAGCCTGGTTGGCTTGAGAAACATAATAAAGATTAAGCCACTATTCATTAATAATCTCATTAGTCACTCCACATAGTGTTGGCAAAAGTATTACCAATTACAAATTAAGTAGGTCCTGAAATTTTAAAATAGTGACGATACAAGCCCTTCTGCAATACCAGCTGACAGACGGCTCAATTCAAAAGCACCCATGCATATTTATATAAGCGCTCTGTGAAGAGCATCAGGTTTCCATTTACAGTGCAGGCTGAGTGTTATAGCCAATCACAGACGTGTACGTTAAGCACGTAAACACAGCAGCCAATCAGAGACATTTAAGCTAGTCAGAATCCCCTATCAAAACACTGGAGTTCACAGAATTCTGCACACATAGGAATCTCTTTGTGGTAACCAACAAAATATAAACACAATGTAAATAAGGCATTCACTGTGCAGTGTAAACAGCTTTTTGATTATAACAGGAGTTTGCGTAAGAGTCCAGAACTGTGAGCTCACGCTGAACAAAACTGATTGACGTTTCGCTCTTTTCCTGTTTATAACCCATTGACTATTCGAATAACAGTTTTAGTTTTCATTCCGCTACATACACACTGCAAAGACAACTGTATTCACATGTGGGATTGAATCTGAAATCACAATGTTTCACATGATAACCACAATGCAATATGTCTAAACAGATGCAGTACAAATGCAATAGACCTCCCACCTCTTCTATAACATGTAGTGTGTTTCTTTGATTTTCATTTGATTACTAACTTTTCATTTGCTCTTCAATGTTTAAGTGAAACATGCTTTTTTAAAGCTACATGCTAACTAGTTCCAATAGTTTCTGCTATGGCAGAGGAATTGTTACCAGGAACCATAAAATTATACTGGTATTGGCACAGACTACTGAAACTTGGTTACACTTGATTTTAAGAGGTTGTTATTAGAGAGTAACTACACTGTAATTAGTACTGAGTAATATGAATTCACTGCATGTGCTGACTATTAAGGTTTAGGTTTGGTTTAAGGTTAGCTGCTTGCAATTATGCATAATTTACACTTATTACTGTAGTAAGTACACGCAACACGTGTAATTGCATCATCTCAAAGTTTTAGCTGAAGTTTTGTTAATGTTATAAATCACAAGATTTGTGAGCAGCAGTGCTGATTAATATTGTCTGTTGATGACACAGAACTGTCTTAGGACTGCAGAAGATGATGTTTGTGTGAACCGCTGAATGTCTTTAACTCATCATGGACGTGCTGGGGGCTGGTAAGCGGCTCAGTTTTCCGCTCTTCTTGGCTCCCCCGGTCTCCATCCTACATGAAGGGCAGCGTCCTTCACCCAGTGGCCCGATCGCCATGATTTATAGATCTGACGCTCCGCACACCCTGCCCCGCAGCAGCATCATTAGGGCCAGCGGTGGCCTCTCACCTGTCAGATCCACTCTGGCGCTGGACTCACGAAAGGCTCGCCTGGAAGCCGTCCGGCCGCCGCTGCCTCTCCTGCCCTGGGCAACGCTGCCCCTATCCTCAGGCAAGGTGCTGGCCCGCGCGCCGCCCGCGTCTTGCCAAAAAGCTTATCCGTTCTGATCGCGGCAATAGGCTTCAACCCGAATGCCTAGAGGAACAGAGAGAGGGGCGCGCAAACAGAGAGAATAAAGCAGAGCTGGCCGGCGAGTAAAGGGCTTGTGGGAGCGACCGCGGAGACGGCCCAGCTTTGCCTTGAGCGAGGGTTCAGGCAAAAATCAGCCCCTCGAAACCCTGCTGGCGTGAGAGACCACCGCAGGCGCAGCTTACCTGCAGCGGACGTGTCAAAAGCGCAGCTTCGCGGGTCTGTGTTAGATCTGCAGACTGACCTCAGATCAGCCTCACAGTTGCAGGTCAAAGCGCGGCCCAGCGGCTCTCAGATTCAAACTCACACACAGAGCCGATCAGTTCAGGGTTACGAGCGCACGCTGAGAGATCTGAAACATACATTTATTTACAGTGCAGTTTTATATTGCTCTAGTCAAAAATCACGGTTTATGGTTTGAATTGGTGTTGTTAGAAGCAAATAACACTCTTCATAGAAAATAATGGTAACACTTTAGAATAGGGAACACTTATTCACTATTAACTACGACTTTTCCCTCAATAAAATCCTAATTGGCTGCTTATTAATAGTCAGTAAGGTAGTTGTTAAGTTGAGGTATTGGGTAGGATTAGGGATGTAGAATAAGGCATTAATATGAACTAAATTAGTTCCAATAAATGGCTAATATTCTAGTAATATGCATGCTAATAAGCAACTAGTTAAGAGATCGTAAAATAAAGTGTCATCAAAATAATTAAAAGACATACTTTTTTAAATAGTGTTTTGTTGACAGAACACATACTGGCTGCAGAAATTATTCTGTGTTTTATTATTATTTTTTTATTATTATTATTTTTATTTTTAGTAAAAAGACATTACACAGAAAACATTAAGGTCTTTTGGAGAGAATATACCTGTCTTTATATTAAGTAAACTCAATTAAGCATTGATTCAAATCTAAAATGTTTCGATGGTTTATCATAAGTGAAAATGTTACTTTCATATTAGAGCTAATTTAGTAATCTAAAATATGAAACATTACATTGGCACGCATGAAGTATAATTTTCACTCTGGTTGTTGAACAGCTGTGTATTTTTACTTGAACCTCGTGTTACATTTTTGTTGTTATTGTACCGTTTGTGTTTGGGGAATAGAAAACATATAATGCGACATAGAAAATGTAATAAATAAATAATTAAGTGTAATAAACACAGTGTTGATGATAAATATTCAGGATCTGTATGCAAAATTAATAAGGGACAATGCATGAATACTTAAACTGGAATTTAAAATATGTATAATTGAATGTATTTAAACAGATTTATTTTGTATGTTATTAGTAACACAGAAATGCTGTACACATTTAGTTTAAGAGTAAATGACACACTCCGGGAGGCTGGGGAAAGCAACTTATGTAAACTAATGTAAGTATCATCATATACAGTACGTCTAAAGGATGAAGACGTCACATAAATCTTGTTAACAGTCTCAGCGTTCATTATTATAATGGCTGTAATCTTGGCAGGGCTTCCTGATTAGTTTCATACATTTGAAGTCTTACGGTGCTCACCTCCACACAGCTGGACTTTGGCTAGGTTACAAAAACACTAATGTTTGCCAAAATTATATTTAACAATAACAAAATCACCTTATCAGTACGATATCAGCATATCCTGGGATTGGTTTTCTGGAACACTTGTCCAATCAAACGAGAGCAACTGCAAGCGAAACTACAGAAGCTCTTATAATGACTTTGTTATCTTTCTCACTGTATTCAGTCATGTTTATTAACATTATGATATTTCACATGCTGTTTTCACAATATTAAACTACTCATGTAATTTTCAGCCATAGATCAGCATCTTTGGACCTGATGACTCCCATATTGATAAAACTGTAATATCACCGTGAAAAACAGACAAACAACTTGTGGTTGCACTTTATTTTAAGGTGTTGTTACAGTGTAATTATACATTTAAGTACTGAGTAATATTTATTAACTACATGTACTTACTATATGGTTAGGATTAGGATTATGGTTTGCCTTAGGGTTACTGCATAGTCAATTGTTATTATAACAGTAATTACTTGTAACATGTTCTCTCACACCGAAATAAATTATATTTTGAACTTAAAGGATTACTTTATTATGGCCAAATGTATTATTTTTTTTCTCTTTTTTTTTTTAATGTATTGTTTATTTCTTTATTTGAAATTTTGCATTTAATATTGATTTAAAAAACAAAAAAAACACATTTATGTTCCCTTAATCAAAATATTTTCTTGAGACACAAGCCAAAATATTTGTTGGGTGTAGGTTAATGTAACAAATTGATTGATTGATTGATTGATTGACAACTTAATTTAACCACATAGAAATCAGTGCAGCAAAAGAACAGTGTTTTAGCTAAGCTTAAATGTTGAAAAAGTGGTCTCCTGCAAATGTTGCTATACAAGGGCTATTTCTAGCTGATTTAACTACTGAAAACTAGTTTTGTTGATATATGTACTAGGTTGACTGAGTGATTTATTAATTATTTTTCAATTTATCCATTTAGATGTTATCATTTTTTCGGTGTGGCTGATGAATATTGCAGCTGCAAACATTGTCTCATATTGAAACACTTTACCAGTATCATTAGTACAGCTGCTGAAATGTAAAGTGCATTTGAAAACTACATTCAAACACGTGAATTTGAAAAGGCATAACTATTATCCGCTTGCATTATTCATTAATTTGCGTGTGTAATGAGCTCAGTTCACTGGCTAATCGTTGGGATGTTTTAGTGGCCATCACACTAAACGCAGCACCATATGCCAGCGATTGCAGCAAACGGCTCCGTATGGAGGTCAATATAAAAAAGCCGCGAGTGTTTGAAGCGCCATTAATTTCTCCGCGCGGTTTTCTTTCTTCCTCGTGCGCCGAAATGGCTTGGCACTCCGTCGGCTTCTTATCGTCATCACAGACACGGCAATCAGCTTCCATAATCACAGTTTTCCGTGGCGGAATGGAGCGGGGCCGCGGCCAGCAGCTGCTAATGCGGGCCTCTACGGGCCGCTGCGCCGCGAATGCCGGAGAGCCGGCAGATGGGCGTCCGCCGCCGTACGCGAGCTGCTGTGAATTACTGCAGGAATGCAGAGCGCTAATGAGAAGTATGGAAAAACAGCAAACGAGATTGCGATCGGCGATTGATTGCTCCCCACTGCTCGCTTAAACGCTCGCGGAAACAGACGGAACACATCAGCGCCAAACAACAGGCGTACAGAGCGCGCAGATCGCTCCATACAGCGACACGCACACACACACACTCAGATCTGTGTTCTGTGTCATTTACACGCATGTCCTCTTCCGTCATGGCATCCCATAGAAACTAGAGAGCAGAAACACTGTCCACTTCACACCAAACTCGCTTAAACACACAATTAAACACCATTTGTGAATGTGAAAGATCTCAGAGCGGTCATACACCTTCAGATGATGTGGAATATGATGCACAAATCATAAACACATTAGGGTAGACCGGGTACAGTTGGTACACTTTTTGCTCATTCTGTTACCACACCAAAACTAGGGACTGAAAAAAAAGTCATTTTTCATATGAGACTTCCTTTACTTGTCTAACATCCATAAGTAGGTCATATTTGCCACAATAAGTAAGCTCATAAACACAACAAGCTTTTTGTTCCAAATACAGTTGAGACACCCATCCGTAATGCTGTAAAGCTGCCTAACCAATTCATTGCAAATGTAAAATATTTAAAAATGAGAATTTAACAGTTTTTTTTTTCCATTCAGTGTCTTATTTGATTATTTGTTTAGTTAAAAGTAGTTCATTTGTAAAACAAAGTCATGGCAAACAGCGATACAATACGTAATTTCAGTTCATCGTTTTAACAGCTGAAAAGTTGAGTACACAGCAAAATTGGAAGTGTTAAATTGACACTCTTTCTTCATTGTTTATACAGGTCCACACTAGAGCGAGTTAAACTGACACTTTAAATAGTGTTACTTTCATAGAGTTAAAACAACACTGTAAGTGTTAATTAATAACACTATTATTGTGTTTTTCCCCTCATGTACACTGTTAGTGTTGAAATTACACTAGGAGTGTTAATAGCTTTAACACCAAGGGAGTTATTTCTACACTTTATATAGTGCTCATACAAACCCTGATTTGTCATTAAATGTAATCTGCATGCAGTTTAACTAAAAATACATAGTGTGTGCATTGAATAACAGCAAACACGTTGTATCAG
>JAHKKF010493526.1:0-20538 GCA_019740295.1 Labeo calbasu | reverse complement strand
ATTTCACTTTTCACACAGTATAAACTTCTGCACAACTGCATCAATGGACCAAACTGACTTTTATGGTCTTGAGCTACAAGTTGACAAGTATCCGCAAGAACCGTGGGTCGCCAAGGACTTTACTGTTCTGTAAGTGACAGTTTTGCTTATGTCAGACATTGTAAAATGTTAGATTATCTGGACATGATACACTTGGATCTCTCATCCTGTCTTTCCTGTCTAGTCCCTCTATGACAGGAAGCGGTTGTGATTTATGGAAGGTTGCGATGTCTCTCTGCTGCTGTTGTGTGGGCGTGGAGAGCTGTCCCACAGATCCCCTCTAGAGAAATCATTTGTTTCAGTCTCTGCTTTCTTGCTGGATTTGGCGTCCATTGCTTTAGGCTTCAATGCACATCATTAGCCCTTTGCTAATTACTAAAGTTTTCTTCTGACTGTGTGCGGATGTGCATGCAAGTTTAAGAAGAAACAAAAAGTCTATAAAAGTTTTGTATATACTATACATATGCATTTCAAAAGCTTAGAGTGTAATATTTTAAAATGTTTTTTATTTTTATTTAGTTATTTTTTTTTTTTTAATGTTTTTGAAAGTCTTTTATGCTCACCAAGTCTCTAAAAAATGCTGGGTTAAATACAACCCAGTGCTGGGTAAAATTTGGACAAACCCAGATTTTTTATTTTTTTTTATTATTTTTTTTAATTTTTTGGACAAACCCAGGGTTGTTTTGACCCAACTTTTATTTACTTCTAATATTGTTTAAAAATTACTATACATGCCTGGCTTAAAATGAACCTAAATGGATTAAAATTAAAAGTCAGACACATAATTTCTGGAGGCATCAGCAATAATCAAAACATTTATTATTAATCAACATTTATTAAGCAATTTAAAAAAAGGTTTAATATTTAATTATTATGTATTGAACATATCAGTAAATGTTAATTTCCACTGCTTATTTTGGATTAATTTTAAGCAAGAAATATATGAATTAAGCAATGTTTCAGTTAAGTAAAACTACCCAGAAGGTTGGGTTAAAAAGTTTAACCCAACTGTTGGGTCAAAACAGCCCAATCACTGGGTTTGTCCATATTTTTTTGGAGTTGAGTAAATTTTTTTTGAGTGTGTTTGAATATATTTAAGAGGTAATTTATTTCTGTGATGACAAAACAGTGTCAGATGATTGTTTAGAAATTATTATTCTGATTTATGCTATTCTGATATGCTAATTTAGTGCTTAATAAAAAAAAAAAAAATCAGTTGTGCTACTTTTTTTGTAGCTTGATTTTGTGGAACATTTGTGCTAACATTTGCTATCATCATTAACCATTGCAAATGGTTAATGATGATGTTTTTGGGTTTATTTTAATTTAAAACGTTAAAAAAGGGAATAAACGAAAGGAATAAAAAGTATCTTACTAAGAGACCTGACATTTCCTCTATTGTGTTGTTGTAGACTCACCAATAACAATTATCTTGTAATTGTTGTTGTAATTATGATGACGCACTTGGTGGTGTGCCAGAGAAGCACTCTCCTGTGCCATGGAGCATCTTTATTTTCTGTTATCTACAAGAGATGCTGAAGGGGTCCCTGTTCTCTCGATAACATGTTTATTCCTGTTTCTTTTAAGATCGTAGAAAATACAATGTAAATATCGCTTTCACTCAACTCAAGATAGCTGTTGTCCAATTTTGTTATGTTGTGCACCCATATACACTTTGTTCTGGATAAGAATACTCAAGGAATATTTCTTCATTCTATCTTTATTCTTTCTTTCGACCTTTCTCTGAAAGTAAGGCTATGATTTTGATTCGGTGCCAAGTGCTTATCAAATATACCTGTGTGTGTGAGAAAGAGAGTGAGAAATAGTGGTGTTTCAATTCAGAGGATAAAGAGAAGCAAGGAGAACTCCTCTCAAAGGAATTGCAAATCATGAGAGGCATGAGAGGAAAGCTTGCGGCTAAATGTCTTGTCAGGCACTTTTTGAAAGTGGTCTCCCCTGCGATTGACCTTCTTTATAAGCAAAGCCAGCAATAAAACAAGGTGACCACAGCAGCAAAGCTTCATCCGTTTTATTCTCCTCTCCCTCGTCTCCCCGTCTCTTTCTTCTATTCTTTTCTTCTGATTGCACAACTACTCTTTTGGCTCAGAGGTTCAATACTCGATGCAAGAAAACAACAATCGACAAGTCGAAAATGTTAACATTTATTGAAAATGTCTCTTTATTATTCACTTTATTATGTTACCTTTCGAGTTTTTAATCTTTATATTGGTAGATCTGCGTTTTCAGCAGACCCTGTCTTCCTCTCTCGCTCCTTCAGCAAGCTCAGATCCAGCGGATCATCAGCCAGTTCCTGTTGCTAGGCAACTCCATCGCAAAGATCCTCCCAGTAGAGTTTTGAAGGTAATAAAACAATGCCCCTAGATAAACAGGAGCCAAGGTCCGGAAAAGCCGCAAGGGTGGAGGACGACAGTAACAAACTGTAAATAACTTCTATAACTTCTTCTGCCCCAGTCTATATTTTACAGTGACCAATTTAAAAAAAAAGACAGAGAGAAGAAAGAGGCTTTACTTGGACTGTCAGTTAATGCATTAACAAATTGAATTTGCCTTCAGTTTTTTAGACAGTTAACCTTTTTTTTCACATTACAATTTTCTTTTCTGTTCTGTATGATTTTAACAAATGCATAGGATCCAGAACAGTGAACGGATATTGGTCACATTTTATTTTAAGGTCCATTTTCACTATTTACACACTATTATCTATGACTTTTGCCTCGATACTTCATAAGTAAAGCTAATAAACAGCCAATATGCTCGTAAGATGCATGCTATGCATGCTATTAGTACGAATTGGTCTTTAAAATAACGGAGTGTCTATTTACACTAAGTGCAAATAGCCTGCCTTGTTGGCAGAGGCTATTTACGCTAACTCTGCCCATCAATGTGTAACTGGGGTAGTCAATACTACAAAAGATGATTGTTAAACATCAGCTCTAGTGGAGTGGATGGTAAAGCGCATCAAGTCTTTTTGACGCAATTGACCCGAGTTTGAATCCGCTTTTTTTCTCTCCCTTTTCAAATCTCATATCACTTTTGGAAAGGCATTTATTTTCAATAAAAACTAAGGAAATAATCAAAAAAGTTACTGCATGCTGTTTTATAATGTACTACAATATTGAGGTGCAGATAATTTCCACTATTTGCAATAAGTAGTATAAATAGCAGAAAATCCTGCTATTTGAACATAGTTTAAATAGAATCTATTGCTAACACACTATTATATACACACACAAATAACTTGGTGTGGCTGTAACAACAGGGCCAGTGCCAAGGGGGGGGCATTCGCGGGCCGTGCCCCCCTTTTCATCCTCTCTCCTCCCCTCCTTGCTGAACATGATCAATTTCAAAAGCGAAAGTGAAACCGATAAAACAGCGTGCATTTGAAATCATTTCACATTTTCGCAACCGTCAGCAACTGTATGTGGTCACAGAATGCACACTGAATGTAACCTGAGATACGGGAACGAGTACTGCGTCGCTCAATGCTATGGGAAAAGCCTTTTTTCTTGGACTACTAAAGCCTTTTTCGCTAACGCAGTATAACTGCAAGGCCATTGGTTACTGTGGTTAAATGAAAACGAAGCAATGGTGAAGCAGCAGAGCTGCACAAGCCTATGGCCACAAAGCATGCCAGAGCCTGCCAATATGGGTGGAGCCATCTGGCTATATAAGCGGCCATCCTGGCAAAGGATCCTCAGGTTACTCTGACTGGTCCTACAAGATGATCTGCTTCAATGTAATCATCCTGAACGGCTGAACTGAAGTAACAGCTATAAAAGTCTAACTCGCTCTGAGCTGGAGAAACGTCTCCTTTTGTCAGTAAATTCATTTCGCGCAGAAGTAAACCTCGGCGCGCAGGACTTGTCCATCTTTGCTCTGTCTTGGGGTGGAAATCACGTTGCTAAAATGCAGGGGTTTTCGAGTGAATTGAAGTAAGTAACCTTGTTTTATTATCCCCAAAACACAGTCTGACACTCTGGGGATGGCCTGCCAGGCCTCGGCCCGCGTGACAAGGGGTTGGATAGATTCGAGTCATAGGTTGCTGTGGAGGAAAATTTGCTCTCTTTTTGAGTATGTTTGTGCCTGCTATTACAGCGGCTAGTTGTGTGGGTGCTTAAACGTGCCCAGAATTTATAACAACAGTGAGATTTTGCCCCCTCCTCTTCCTGTTCTGCCAATTAGAAGGATGCCTGATTTTAGGTGGGGGTCCCTGGCGCTTAGGGAACGGGTAGCGTCTACCCAAGTGGGAACACTGTTGGGGCTCAGGATTGGGAGCTGGCTGGGCTGCCGGAGGCACAGGCTTCGGGTGCTGGTAAGTTCTTCTAAATTCAGACTTCAGGTGACCAGAAGCAGCTGCTGAGCTGAAGCAGGAAGTGTTGGATCGCTTGGGATGACTTCAGGGCAGTGGTGGAGCGCTCAGCAAAGCCCTCGACCGCGGATCCAAACAGGCCAGGAGGGGAGACTGGGGAGTCAAGGAAGGGGACTTTATTTGCGTTCTTAATCACTGATAAGGTCAGCTATAAGTGGTGCTCGAGTACCACTAAGATAGCCATCGACCTGCCAATTGCCTAAGCTGTGGTCTTGGTGGCATGGAGAGCCAGGTCGGTTGCGCTGTGCAGTTCTTTGAACGCAGCCGGGTCGGGACCAGACTCGTCCATACAGCAGAGGAGTTTGGCCTGAAAGACCTGGAGGACCACCATAGAGTGAAGCACCGATTTATAACGTAATATATTTGTAATTATAAACAGTATATATACTTTGAAACTTTTTCATTTCACAGGAGGCGATTCCTCTCTGTTCCTCCACCTCCTCCATCAGATACAGCACATCAAAGCAGGAGCACTTTAGACACATTAATAATTTAGTAATCATCTTTAGCTTTTCTATAGCTGACACATTGTACTGTGAGTGTTCTGCCGGGATGTCCTACCATGTACCAGTGACACTTTGGTAACGATGTGACAGACCCAGAGCAGAGAGGAATGGAAGAAAGTTTTCCAAATGACCACCCATTCATAAAACCCATTCATCTTGGGTCTTTCATCTCTCTGTTCTTATGTTTTTATGATTTCGAACCGAATCCATTTAATGCAGAATTTGAGAATTTGCTCTGTATGCTATTCCCCTAATCGACATGCAAATCTCTCTTTCCCTATTGCACTAATGCATCTTAGAAGCTGAATATGTGAGCTCGCATTGAAAGATGATAAATGCGAAATCATTCTACAGCAAGCAAGTGCCCTGAAATTACAAACATGTCAAATGAAAGGAGAGGAGGAATGTGGCGTTGATGCTGAAAATGTACGGACATGAATGCTAATGATGAGATGAGGTAAATAGATCAGGTTGTTCCACCCTGTCAGGGTACGACAGACTGACATCACAGTGTCTTGTCTACATTTATTGCAGTCATATTTGTATTAAGTCTGTCATACCAATGTTGACAGCAAAGAATTAGAACCAACAAGAGTCAGTTAATGCTGTAGAATATATTCTTACAGACTTACTGACTATACCAGTGATACTAAGATAACAGTGGGTAACTTATAACACCAACTTTCACTAGCTTTGATAGACCGGTAGTTTAATGTGAGGTCTGTATATGCAGGTGGTAAGCAGTTGGAAGAGTGGCATGTTATAAAGGTTATATTAGCTTTAGTTCAGTTGGCAGCTCTTGTAATTTATTTCAGTGCTCAAAGTCGTTGATGTGTTACATATACAACAAAAGCATTGTGTGGTTATAACGTTTGAGAAGTAGGAGTCTATATGTAGTAGATTTGATTACAGTTACAGACACCCTCTATCGGTTTTTATCCAGAGTCATAATCATTCTTCTTATCTGATATCTGTGCTGACACCCACCAGGGTATATGTGCATTTGAGAAGAAGAAACGTTAGAGAAGCAGAATATTTACTGAAGTCCCTTGTTGAGTAAACACTATGTAACATTTATTTACCACAATATATAAATAACATGTATGATATCAATAATCAATAATGTATAATATTGATTATAAATGAATACTTATATGCAGTTGCATGCTGACACTTATGGTATAATGCATTTCCAACCCTGTTTCATGACAAGTTAATAAATCAAGAAGATGGTGGAATCATAAGAAATCACATGAGTTGGGTCCCACTAAATAAATAAATCAATAAGTAAATATATAAATGAGCCACAACTGTTTCTAACATAAGTTTTCTGAACAATTTGCAATCAAATCAATACCATGCATTTATGCAAAGTGATTACTTATGATCTATTGTTGATGAATTATGACAATGTTTAGCCTACTTTATGGCGTTTATATGGCAATTTATTGTATATAGTTGTATGTGTTCTTGTCTTAATGGGAAAGAACAACTAGAAATAGTAAAGCACACACACATATATATATATATATATATATATATATATATATATATATATATATATATAATATAGAATTTTTTTTTCTCATGGATGTTACTGGTATTTTGGTTATAGATATTGGTTATAGATATTTAACTCAAACTGTTGCTGTCTATCAGTCATTTAATGGCAGTCTACTCAAAAATGGTAATTACTTGTGCTTATCCTGATTGTTGCAACCGATTAAAATCTAAAAGATTACGTTTGACTTTTCACCGACTCCCAACTTTTGAGCCTGATCTACTGAAATTATGTTAGGTTGCTTGCTGTTGTATATATGTCAGAGCACGTTGACACATCACACGCCGGCTGTTGTGAACGCGCTCAGGACAGTTGGACATTGCAGTGGATCAGAGGTAAAAAATTATAAATACTGTTCAGTTTCTTGGGCAGACCGTTTGTTTTGTGTCTTAACACCACAATGTATCGTCACAAGCTGCAGGATTTTTTTTGACTCTCAAAGCCGTGATTCCCATTGACTGCCATTACATGACTGACACAAAAGGCCTATTTCTCTCAAATATTGTTCACAAATCTGTCTAAATCTGTGTTAGTGAGCACTTCTCTTCAGTGGCTGTGTGAAGTTGCTGGATATTGGCAGGAACTGGAACACACTGTCATATACGCTGATCCAGAGCATGCCAAACATGCTCAATGGCTGACATGTCCGGTGAGTATGCTGGCCATGCAAGAACTGGGATGTTTTCAGCTTCCAGGAATTCAGTACAGATCCTTGCAACATGGGGCCGTGCATTATCATACTGCAACATGATGTGATGGTCGTGGATGAATGGCACAACAATGGGCCTCAGGATCTCGTCACGGTATCTCTGTGCATTCAAAAGGCCATCAATAAAATGCACCTGTGTTTGTTGTCCATAACATACGCCTGCCCATACCATAACCCTACCGCCACCATGGGCCACTCAATCTACAACGTTGACATCAGCAAACCGCTCACCCACACAACATCATACATGCTGTCTGCCATCTGCCCTGTACAGTGAAAACCGGGATTCATCTGTGAAGAGAACACCTCTCCAAAGTGCCAGACACCATCGAATGTGAGCATTTGCCCACTCAAGTCAGTTACGACAACGAACTGCAGTCAGGTCGAGACCCCGATGAGAACGATGAGCATGCAGATGAGCTTCCCTGAGACGGTTTCTGACAGTTTGTGCAGAAATTCTTTGGTTATGCAAACTGATTGTTGCAGCAGCTGTCTGGGTGGCTGGTCTCAGATGATCTTGGAGGTGAAGATGCTGGATGTGGAGGTTCTGGGCTGGTGTGGTTACACGTGGTCTGCAGTTGTGAGGCTGGATGTACTGCCAAATTCTCTGAAACGCCTTTGGGGATGGATTATGGTAGAGAAATGAACATTCAATTCACGGGCAACAGCTCTGGTGGACATTCCTGCTGTCAGCATGCCAACTGCACGCTCCCTCAAAACTTGCAACATCTGTGGCATTGTGTTGTGTTATAAAACTGCACATTTTAGAGTGGCCTTTTATTGTGGCCAACCCAAGGCACACCTGTGCAAAAATCATCCTGTCTATTCAGCATCTTGATATGCCACACCTGTGCGGTGGATGGATTATCTCGGCAAACGAGAAGTGCTCACTTACACAGATTTAGACAGATTTGTGAACAATATTTGAGAGAAATAGGGCTTTTGTGTATATAGAAAAATTTTAGATCTTCGAGTTCAGCTCATGAAAAATGGGGGCAAAAACAAAAGTGTTGCGTTTATAATTTTGGTCAGTGTATATTACCCATGCCCTAGACTACTAGTTTTGGCATAGTATTGATATTATTATTTGATTATTTTACATAAACCAATTTCAACACAAACCAATATATTGAATAAAATGTTCTGAATATATAAAATTGCAATCTATGATTTATTTTAGGACTGTATAGGTTATTCAGTTTGGACATATAGTCCTATTTTGTTTGTGGAGTCCTTTAAAAAGATCATAAAAAGTCTTAAATTTAATTTTAAAAAATCCTGTTAAATACAAAAGAGACAAATACTTTAATACTACAGTGTAATGTCCTCTTCTTTTCCTGATTTGTTCCTGAAACAACAGGCTCATTGAGGTACATACACAGATGATGCAAACCTACAATAGTTTGGACTCAAATGTACAATGAGAGCTTGACAGCCTAAATGCTGTATAGCCTGAAAAATGACCATGATCAAAATCTTAACCAAGTTCTGTAAATCGTCAGATTCACAAACGCTGGAAACAACAGGGCCTTCACTCGCAAGCCATTCGTATCCAAGGCCAACACAAAGATGCATAACCTGGCCTAAGGTGTAATGCTCCGACATCAGAGATTTCTGGATGCCTGGTTAAGTGATATTTGCTGCCAGAAGGCAGGATGGAACGGGACACGCATGGTGTGCCACCCCTTGGAATGCTTTTCATCCGTCATGGTGCAAGGGAACAGGGAGATGCTCTGTTAATATCGGTCAGGCTCTCTCCCAATGGAGCTTGGCAAGAGCACTTCCTCTGAGTCTGATATTAGCAGCTCTCCTAATTTGTCACTGTGATGAGACGGAGGCTGTGTGGAACATTGTGTGGATTGATGTCCTGTTCAAGAATCAGCCTGATGCCAGGACCGAGCCAAGCAAAAACTCTGGCTCGAGCTTTAGAGGACTTTATTTTGCACAACATTGAAGTGTTTGTAGAGCACTGAAGGAATTAATTTCAGTTGCGTGCAGCTTTTAACAGCACTACAGAGAGCTTACAAAAACCTCAAGTAGGTTTAAATTAAGAACAAAAAGTGTTCTTTTGATGAGTAAATGCTGTGGCTCACTTGCTAAAATGCAATCAATTACTGAGTACAAATGTTTTAGATGCTTAAACAACTTAAACGTACATGAGTCTCTGAAGAAAAATTAAGCACAGCTTTTCACCCTCCAGAATAAAAAAAGCTTATCACTTCTACTTTTATTTTTATGCTTTTCTGTTTAAGCATGACTGACTTATATTGACAAAAAACAATTTTAACCACCTAAAAAATAGTGCTAAAAAGAGCAATAAAAAGACTAGATGTAACACTCTTAGGTTTAATGTCTGTCACATTGAATTTTTTTTTTTATTATCACAAACTTTCCTGTAAATTCCCGACATTTATCTGCTACAAGTTAGATTTGTTTTAAAATGCACCGATTATTCCTAAACTGTCCTGTTCTTATAACCTACCCCACTGTTGAGATTTTGTACATGACTTTATTTTGACAATCAAACGTGGTTGAAAATGATTTTTAGATGAGCCCTCATCAACATCTTCCATTTAATTTTGAGCATTTTAATACAAAAATGTTAGACAATTATGTTCAAAACAGGTGTGCACATTGGCCTGAGTGCATCAAACCGGTAGAAACTGATGGACTCTTTACAAAGTCACTTCAACTTCAACTCAGCCACTCAGACATCATCACCATCATCACTTTTTGTCAGACATTCTACACTATTACTTAGCATCTCATCTACAATAGCTTTCCAAATGGATAAGATATTATTACTATCTACAAATTAGAAATTCCATTAAAACTACAGCTAGAATCAAAGATATTGCACAACCTCCCCCTATTTTAAAACATATTAGCACAATTAGTAATTCAGCAAAGACGCTTTCAAAATTATATACTTTAATATCATCTATAGACACAAACACTGCAGCACCAGTTAAACAATGGGAGAAAGACCTCAATATCAACACAGATGTGGAATTCTGGGCCATCATGACAGGCACCTCCAGACCAGGCTCCCCTAGTCTGGGTGTTTGAAACAGTTTGTAGAAATTTAAATACACAAGACTCCTACCTTCATGCATTTTGGTTATGCCCACCAGTTCTTAGATTCTGGACAGATGTTCCAAACAAATTGACAGAAATTTTCAAAACTATAAAACGGTACAACCTTCAGCCCTCTGTTCTTACCATTAAAAGTTGAATAAATCTAGCTGGTGAGCTGATGTCCCAATTATGTCTCATGATATATAAAAACAAAATGCAGTTACAAAATAAGAAAAAAGCATGAGTGTTATTTACTATACTGTTCAACAATTGTTTCTAGATTAATACATTGTGTATGTATGTGTATATATGTGTATGTAATTGACGGTACGTTTATATTGTAATTATATGATAGCTGTATGATAACTGACTGTGATGATGTCCTATTTCTTTTTGTAAGATACTTATAAATTCTGCATATTATTACTATTATTAATACTATTATTACTATTATTTCTATTATTATTATTATTATTACTATTATTAGTAGTAGTAGAGGTGAAGGTGGTGGTCATCGTAGTATTGATGTGTGTGTGTGTGTATATCTTTGTGTGTATGTTTATATGTATGTATATGTGTGTGGATGTATGTGTTAATGTGTATGTATATGTATCTGTTATGTATGTGTGTATTATGTATTAGCCTGGTTCATAACTTGATGGTTCATAAGCTCTGTGGGTGTTGCGACTGCTTTGTCCCTGTCGGTGGACCTGATTGACGCATCTTGTCGGCATGGGCACTATCTACTTTTTAGTTTGGGTTGCCTGCTCCCTCCATTTGCTGCCTCTGCCGGCGCTGCTCTATCTCTCCTAATTTTAAAGAATAAGAGTATAATTTGAGCTGGATGTGGTGTCTCTGGTTGGGGAGCTAACTAGTGAACTTGTTTGTATATATACAGTATATATATATATATATATATATATATGCACGAATACTAATAATGAATAAGTGATCCATCGGATCACACCCAGACTAGGGGAGGTGCCTGTCATAATGGCCCAGTTTTTGGAAAAAAACAAAAAAAAGATAAACGTGATGACAAAAGGTATTCACTGGTACGGGAGTCGGGTCTTATCGTTGGCAATGGGGAGGGACAAGGCGGTTCAAGGGCAGGGTTGGGGTCTGTGCCGATGGGTTTGTTGGTTGCACACGGCGGCGGGGATGGACCGGCTGTGGGACCTAGAGGGGTATGAGGTTATCTGTAATAATTCTACCGACTAGCCCATTTCATACTATTATTATTATTATTATTATTATTATTATTATTATTATTATTAGTAGTAGTAGTAGTAGTAGTAGTAGTAGTAGTAGTATCACTTCTGTTCTCACTACTTCCACCTCTATTATTATTATGAATAATAATTATTATATATTATTATAATTCCATCAAGACTTCAATTTTATCCTACAATTTTAAAAGTAGGCTATCATCTGTCAGTGACATTTGATTTGTCTCCATCTATATATTGACTATGAAAATAGATCTGTTCCTGCATTAGTGATTGTACATGGCGCAATGATTTGAAGTCACTCAACCAAGAAGTAACTGAGCTTTAACAGGATATACTTAAATGCTCATTATATTGATGATCATATCTGTTGCTTATTCTGCTGTCTAATATTATATTATGTTATAATATTATTATTGTAAATCGTATCTATGTATATTTAATACTTAGTGCAGTTAAATCTATAATCTCTCTTTTTTATTTTTTATTTTTTTCCTCATGAAATAAAACGCTGAAATTGATTTAATAATAATTATATTACAACTTACAATGAAACTATGGGTTTAACTTATCTCTGTTCCTGTTTAAACTACCACATCCATACATTTACAGCTTGGTCTATATATGTATATATATAATTTTTACATTTTCTTTTAACCTATCTAATAATCAAGTAGATAATTTCCATTTCTTTTCCAATAATTATTATATGCAAATGCCAAATCTCTCTTAATTAAAGAAGTTGCAAAATCTTATTGTGTACAAAAAGTGCCCTTTCTGATTATTGAATTCAAATAATTATTTTTTCATATTGAATGTTCCCATGTATTTTTCATTAGTCTTTTTTTAAAACTATATATTGTTCAATGTATGCATGCAGACACGGATATAATATTCATGTTTCATATATATGCAGCTGAGACTGAGACAGCTGAGACAGCTTAGACATTACACTTTTTCATTTTCTGTGAGCATCATGTTCTATGATTCAAAGCTTCATAATGAGACACTGGAGTTTATTCCCAAGAAAGATCCCTAAATGAACACCAGGCACTGTGAGGAACACAATCAAATGAGATACCCTGCAACCTAACAACACCTGGTATTTGTCTTCCATGTGCAGATCAAAGTATAGTATGTGTGGCGAGGATGAGTAGTGCACACACTTTTGCCTCTTGGTGTTTCATTTTTTATTAACTCAAAGCAATCAGCGCATGCTTTCTGATGTATAATGCAAAGATAATAAACAAAACAAGCCTAAATGTCTTAAAAAATAAAAATGTGAAAGAAAGCAAGTGTGTATGTGTGCGCTCAGGCAGGTTCGTAAAAGCAATGACCTCGCTGGAGCCAAGGACTCTGGTCCACCTCCTGGAGTAAGATGGATTCAGCAGCCTAGAATGGGCCCTGGATTATCTCTGCCGAACAGCAGCGGATGAGAAAGAAAGGATACGGGGCTCTCCCGCTTCTCGGGGAGGTTGAAAAATGAGTGAGCAAGATACTATTTCTCCTTTAATTCGCGAGGGGTGGCCTGGCTCGGCCTGCGATAAGCCGGCAGTGATCAACTTCCTTTGAGTTCGGACGTGACCGAGTGACCTGCCCCCACCCACGCCGATACACGCGTAAACACGCTCACACAGTTATCGTTCCGCTAGCCAACTTCCCATCCGACTCCGGCTCCATGCAACCTTAAGCCCTCTGTTTGGAAGTGAACAAGTATGAGATGTGACTACCTCTCTCTGCCACGCGTTTATTTTGGATAAGAAGTGTTGAAGAAAAGTGGCTGAAGAAGATGAAAGCACACACTCACGCAGCTCAGGCATATGTTCGGTGTTATGATTTATGAAATGGAACGCTTCATACCCAGCTGGACGTGCTGTGAGCTGGATAGAGGTGCTGCTTTTTTGCTAACATTGTTCGGAAGCACATTTATTTTAGTTTTATTTGTTTTTGGTTTTATGTGTCACTGAGGGAGGTTCACTAAAAATGAATGGCACCCACTGATAGAGCTTTTTAGTTTGCATTGTTTTAGCAACTGATCCACTGAAGGGATTATGCAAATAATGGAATGGGGAATTCGCAATTTGAATGTATTTAATAATTCCCTAACTTGTGGACTATTTCTGAATGCTTGGTTGTGGAGAATACAGCAGACTACTGTGATTTGGCGTACTTTATTGGGACTGTAGAGCATCACTACACCACTGCACTCCAGACATTAGAATCAGCTCTTTAAAATACACAAAATTCTGTCTACCACCTGCTTTCTACAGGCAGAAATAGTGCAATAGTGCGACAAGAACACAACTCGATGCACAAAATGCAAAAAACTCATTTCTAGGGCTGGCAGACGATTAATTGTGATTAACTTCATACAAAATAATGTCATTATTATTGTAATAATGTGTAATTATTATGTGTGTATATATATATATATAAATACAAGCACATTCATGTATATATTTAAGAGAAATATGTTATTTATGTACAAAAAAAAAAATATATATAATATAAATTCTATAAAAATGATAATAAATATGTATACTTGTAAATATTTCTTAAATGTATACATGAATGTGCTTGTATTTATACATACATAATAATTACATACACATACATTAGGCAAACTCAAACTTTTATTTTGTATGCGATTAATCGCAATTAATCATTTGCCAGCCCTACTAGTTTCTAATTATTGGCGAGGGACTTGTCTGCCTCAATTTCTATGGTGGTTACGGCCCTCTTTCATTGCCCATCATAGTTTGGGCACAACTTGACACAAAACTCAAAAAAGCTAAGATATGGTTAAGATGAGAACTATGTGACATGAAGATTCTCTTCTCTTTCCTTATCTTAACTCCTGCCTTGTCTTAATCAAGATAACCTGACTCTAACTAACTAACTTACACAATACTCACTGCTTTCTTTCTTAGCTCAAAATACAAACTTCCTAATTAGATTGCTGTAATTTATTTATCTCACTTTATCACACTAAGATAATTGTTCATCCTGACAACTATATATGTGATCCATCACACCAAATAACTCTAATTGCATTATTTCGGTGTGTGAGAGAAACTAATTGCAAGAAAAAAAAAAAAAAACTGACAAAAGAGGATGTTTTAAAAATACACATCTCAAATTTGTAAAAAAAAAAAAAAAAAAAGGTTTTTGTTAGTTTCAGCTGTGTCAAATTGTGTCATCGTAAAATCAAAGTAATTAACGGTCTAACCAATCTGTTTGTGACATATTTGTCTCTGTGAATTAACTCTAACAAGATCACGAATGTCTATTTAAAGTCCTTAATAATGTTATTTACTGTGAAAGTTGGATCAGAAAGCAGTCTGTGATTGGGTTATGCTGTTGTGTTTTCTCTGCTGCGGTGGGGTTGTGTTTCTGTAGAGGTGGGGTGCGAGGGGGGATTTGGATGGAAGGTGTGCATCAATAAGGAATCTGTGTTCAAGACAGCTGCAGTGTTCAAACTTAATACAGAGAAAACAGCTTCTGTTTATACAGTATCAGATTGAATTGACTTTTATTTTACCGGTATCTGAACTGCAATTTCACAGCATTCTTATATATATGTGTGTATAAACAACAATCTTTAGGAATGTTTGACTTTGTATAAAAAACAATACCCAACTCTATTGGAGGTTTCTCTTCTTTTTGACCTAAAACTGTCTGTGTAAAGAATTGCGAGTGGCTGTTTTGATAGTCAATGTTAATATTCCTTTTAGCTAAATTTCAGCCCAAAATCACCTCCAGCTGTAAAAAAATGTTTTGAATGACACTCCGATGTGTGATAAGTGGCCACCCATTGCCTAGGCCTGATTTTCAGTGGGTCTTTGACTAAAACTAATGAAGTATGTGCTCCCTGTAGCCCCCTTGTAATTAGAACATGGCATGTACGGTATGTGAACATTTTTTAAAAGGCTCTCTTAATACAGAAATAACAATATGTTAAAGGAGAAGTTCACTTCCAGAACAAAAATTTACAGATAATTTACTCACCCCCTTGTCATCTAAGATGTTCGTGTCTTTCTTTCTTCAGTCGATAAGAAATCATTCAGGAATTATCTCCATATAATGGACTTTAATGGTGCCCCCAAGTTTGAACTTCCAAAATGCAGTTTAAATGCAGCTTCAAATGGCTCTAAATGATCCCAGCCGAGGAAGAAGTGTCTATTTAGCAAATCAATCGATCATTTTCAAAACAAATAGACAATTTATAAACTTTTTAACCTCAAACACTCATCCTGTCTAAGTCTGCGTGAACACGGTCAATAAAGTTAGGGTATGTAGAAAAACGCCCATCTCGTTTTCTTCCCCAAAAGTAAAATCGTCCTACATCGCTGCAGAAGTGTAGAAGATCAAATGCCCTTTACAAAAAAATAAAAATAAAACAGCGATGTAGGGAAATTTTGAGTTTGAAGAAGACAATGAGACGGGAGTTTTTCGACATACCCTAACTGTATTGACCCGAATTACACACACTACACATGCGCATCGCAGAGACGAGACAAGACAAGCATTTGAGTTTAAAAAGTATATAAATTGTCAATTTGTTTTCAAAATTATCGATCATTTGCTAGATAAGACCCTTCTTCCTTGGCTGTTATCATTTAGAGCCATTTGAATCTGCATTTAAACTGCATTTTGGAAGTTTAAACTTGGGGGCACCATAGAAGTCCGCTATACGGAACATCTTGGATGACAAATGAGTGAGTAAATTATCTGTAAATTTTTGTTCTGGAAGTGAACTTCTCCTTAAAGGAACGATCAGTCATTTTTTTAAAAAAAATAAAAAAAATATATACTTTTTAAGCACAAAAGCTCATGTAGCACAGGCTCTGGCATGCGCATCCATGACACTACGAATCAAGTCTAAGTTCATCGTCTGTGTACTCTGGCTCAAAAAGTAGAGTATGGCGAAAAACTCCATCTTATTTTCTCCTACAACTTCAGAATTGTCTGACATTGTTGTACCTTTTTGTTTGTAAACAGCGTTTGACTTACTTGCACTTTCTTAGTGTTTGCGCGTTCGCTTTGTTAACACTGGGTCTGTAGTTCCGCGTGACCTTTCAACGTGATTCAATAGTACGTAGTGTCGTGGACGTGCATCCTAGAGTCTGTGCTACACGAGCTTTTGTGCTTAAAAAGTAAAGAAATTTTTCTTTTCCGAAAAAAATGACAGATTGTTTCACTAGATAAGACCCTTCTTCCTTTGCTGGGATCTTTTAGAGCCCTTTAAAGCTTCATTTAAACTACATTTTGAAAGTACAAAATCAGGCCCCAATGAAGTCCATTATATTGAGAAAAATACTGAAATGCTTTCCTCAAAATCCTTCACGACTGAAGACAAAAAGCCATGAACATCTTGGATGATAAGGGGGTGAGTACATTTTTTGTAAATTGTTATTCTGAAAGTGGAGAATCCGATGGATAATGATATTGTGGTATCGCCTCTGTAGCTGGCCTTTTATCCATGTAATGATGTGTACATATTACACCACAAATTCAACCCCAGCTATTAAACTTCCATCCCCGCATATTCCATAACCTGTAAAAAACTCAGTGACATTTCAAACTTTTAAAGTTTGGAGTCATTCTTACAGTTCAAGTTGATTTCTTTTCTTTTTATTTCCATCCTTCTCTAGAGTTATTGTTTAGTCTGGGGTCATGGCAGCTGATTTCAAGCATTACAGAGCAAAGGAGCTGCTAAAAATGGTCTAATTTTTGGGAACAGCACCAGCTTTGTGTGCAACTAAGGAGCCATCTTCTCTAATCACTCTGACATTTCACATTCCATATTTGTTGCGCAGGGTTTTTCTACACTTTGAAGGTCACTACTAAATTATCTTAAAGCATGCAAATTGGACTGTCCCTTCCTCTGATTTTAAAGCCTTGGAAAATTGACCCTTAAGCGTCTGCTAGCTTTCTGCTTTTCTCTTTAGGTTTGTGAGGGCTGTGAAAGGATGCCACTGATTCCTGAACATAGCCTGCGGTTGTCAGGAAAGGCTATATGCGCCTTCATGTATCACTTGTTATGTGCAGTAGGCGCTGACCCAAGTCAGATCCTCATAAATACTCGAAAGCTTTTTACATGTGCAGAGGCTTCCTAGCCTTGGCTGGGATTTAATAGCAAAGTTGTACTGTTACCTAGGACTTGTGGTTGGACTAAACTTTTGGATGTATGGCCTCAATATTGTTCAGTGTAGTTCAGACAGCCATCATTTCAGTAACGCCACTGACTGGGCCATGTGTGCTTGAATATTTCATTGAAGACAGATGAATTTCTAATCTTAGCTCCAAGCTGCAGCATTTTGTCACAGATCCATTTCCTGTCTGTCTAGTGCTTTTTCCGCTCGCACATAAGAAACCGTGCGCATAAACACACAGAGAAGCTCGTGAAAAATAATAGCTTATACTAGATTACATTTTATGTATTGCTCCTGAATGCGTTTCCAAAGAGGTATTACACAGAAAGAAGAACGATAGCCCGAAATCTTCATTGATGACTGTGTCTCATTAATGGATACATTCTATTTTTCACTAATTATAGTCCAATTACACGCTTCACTGTTCATCAATAACCAATCTATGCTAACAGATCACAAAAGTGGCACATACTTTATAATTAGACGTTCGCAGAAGTAGAATTCACAACAGTTTTGTTGCCATGGTGATCTGTTATAGTTAAGGCACATTTTTTCAGATTTCAATCTGTAAGAAACACATAATTCTCATGAAATGAAATTGGAATCGTAATGAATCAGGTAAAACAGCCAAAAAGTCTTTGCTGTCACAGTTGATGGCATCCTGAATTTAGACCTTTCATTTTCCTGAGATTACAGTCTCTATTATATTATAGTGTAATGGATGAGAAGAGAGAACAATTATTAAGGGATCTAAGACCATCAGACCATACAAAATCTCTCCTTGGTTCTCAGTTATAGGTACTTAAACCCACAGCACACATTTTCAGTGGGGTTTAGGTCAGAAAGCAGGAATAGATGTGGCAAAATCTTGGTTTAATGGTCAGTGAGGCATTTGTATATGGGGATTTGGAGGTATGCACTGGATATGGTCCTGTCACGATCAAATCTAAACCTCCAGGCAGAGACAGACAGATTTGGATCTTAAATCTATGTCTATGGTACTCAGCATCCCTGCAAGATTACCAGGGCCTTTGGAAGATATAAAGCCTCACAACTTCACAGGTCCACCACGACGCCTCGCAGTAGGTATCAGGCTCTCTTCTGCACGACCTTCGCTCTTTTTACTCTAAACCCACTTTCTCCTGTTTGTAGCCTGGGTGAAACATTGCAGGCACCTGCAAAATATGCACGCATATCAAAAACATTAACAGCTGCTCTGCCCACCGCAAAGAGGTTTCCAAAGGCCTAACTCAGAATAATGATGGGACTTGACTGTGAGTGGGCTGACCCCTGCTAGTGGATTGCAGGATTTCATAAGGGGGCATGAGAATTGCTTTGTTGCAAATGCCTGGAGTTCAAAATTCATTATCTCAATAATTTGCTGGCAGAAGAGGAAGTGGAAAATTTAGGTTGGCTGTGTGATTGAATTTTTTGAAGTTTGGCATAAGAAAACAGGCATGTCTGATAATGAAATGTGCTTAAAAATATACAAAAGCTGTTAAATCAATAAGACATTCTGTATGCCTGTTTTATATATCATTTTATTAAAACTATTTTTATATTAGAAATAGTAGTTTTAAGTGACCATCTAAACAATAGCTTTTTAGTATCTAAAATATTCATATTTACCAAATATTTTCCAGCTACCATGTATGTTGAATCAAATATGTAGGATTCTACATCAGTCTTCAGAAACAATGTGATTCACTGACAGAAAAATTGTTGTTTCACATCATAATGATGATGTTTCAGAGCAGCAAATGAAGCTGATTAAAATAAATTCTAGATGGCGCAGTCTGATAGGTCTAACTCAATCTGACATAATGACATCATTATCACATGGCACTGCTGATTGGTTCCCTCTCTATCGGGAACCAGTTGAACTTGCTGCTCAGCAATCAAAGGCATGGCTATGGCTTGCAGTAGCAGTTTGCAGTGTGCTTCAGAAACCCTCCACCTTCCCCAGCTCCACCTGTAGGGGGTATGCTATATGGGGGTTATTACATATACATATATGGGGGTTATTGTTATTACAAGTATTTCAAACATGCTCACAGGAGCATGTTGTGGAGGTATTGGCAGTAGCACGTCTCGGTACTTGCTCTGCTGCCACATCTATTCCGCCAAGACCAAACTCCATGACAGTTTTCATGACGGAAATATATATTTTTTTCAATGTTAATACTCCAAACTTTGGACTCCAATCTTTTCTTAAACTGTTACCAGCAGTACCTTATATACACAGTAATGTCTGTGAAATGAAAAATGTTCCATCCACAATAAGAGTTAAAGAAAACTATTCAAAGTGAGTAAATATATTAATAAACAAATTTAAATCTAGTTAACCAAATGACTTGCCACTTTGAATCAACAGTCTTTGAAATTATATGAATGGTGCTGCTCTTCACAAGTGGTTTTTAATTATGAAGCAGCAATGTGAAGTGGGAAGATGTTCTTATTTTATGTGCAGATCTGTGTGGCTTTGACATGACTGTCGGCATGTCCGTGTTCTTATACAAACGCTCTGTTTAGATTATGTTTTGATCCTAGAGTCTATTTAATCATTAGGAAGCAATGCATTACATCAGTATATAATATGAAGTAAAGGGCTAGGTTAGGCCTCATGATGTGCTGTTGGATATATGATCAAATCAAGACATTATGATGTTATATTGGTGACAGTTCTCAGATATACACTACCGTTCAAAAGTTTGGGGTCAGTACATTTTTATTGTTTCTTTTTTTTTTTTTTTTTTTTTTTTTTAATACTAAATAAATTAATACTTTTATTCACCAAGGATGTATTAAGTTAATAATTAAAAGTTTATTAAAAGTTAATAATAAATAATTTACATTGTTATAAAATATTTA
>JAHKKF010493525.1:0-21983 GCA_019740295.1 Labeo calbasu | reverse complement strand
AAACGGCGACAAACGATCGTGACTCATAAAAACAGCCTACATAAAAATGTATAATAATAATAATTATAATTGTAATAATAATGACATTACAATTGTGCTAACTTTGCATCATCATTAAAAAAACACTGCATTCAACTGAGAATAGTTTCCTTTTTACCGAGCAAACAGCAAAAACAGCGAGAAAAACCTTGGCAGCTGCCAGGAACTCTGCTCTCCCTGCTCTCTGCTCTAGCTCTCCCGAAGTTGCACCGCGAGCTGCCACTGCCAGCATTCGCGCCTGTATACAGTATGGGCTAGCGGCAGCTTGGCACTCCTTATGTGTGTGTATGTTCTATATGGGAAGATACAATTTAGCTTATTGGACTCATATACTGGTTGCATCTGGTCTGGTCGCAAACGATCGTGACTCATAAAAAATACTTAATGTATAATAATAATAATAATAATAATAATAATAATACAACTGTGGGAAGTTCATCATCATTAAAAAAAAAACACCACCGCAAGCCACTGACAACAGTTTCGTTTTTACCGAGCAAACAGCAAAAACAGCGAAAAAACCGTGGCACCTGCCACGAACTCTGGCAGCTGCCAGTGGAAATCCCTGGCAGCTGGGGATGCCACCGGAAGTGGCACCGCGAGCTAACACTGCCAGCACGAGACTGAACTTCCAAAATGCAGTTTAAATGCAGCTTCAAATGGCTCTAAACGATCCCAGCCGAGGAAGAAGGGTCTTACCTAGCGAAACAAATTGACAATTTATAAACCTTTTAACCTCAAATGCTCGTCTTTGTCTTTGTGATGCGCATGCGCAGTCTGTGTAATTCGGGGCAATACAGTTAGGGTAACGGTAACTTATGTCGAAAAACTCCCGTCTCGTTTTCTTCTTCAACGTCAAAATCGTCCTACATCGTTGTTTTACCTTTTTTTTGTAAAGGGCGTTTGATCTTCCTTGCATGTTCACTTTGTAAACACTGGGTCGGTACTTCTGCAGCAATGAAGGACGATTTTGAAGTTGGTGAAGAAAACAAGATGGGAGTTTTCCGACATACCCTAACTGTATTGACCGTATTGAACCGGAAAAAAAAGTTCACGCAGACGAGCGTTTGAAGTTAAAAAGTATAGAAATTATCAATTTGTTTAGAAAATGACCGATCGTTTTGCTAGATAAGACCCTCCTTCCTCGGCTGGGATCGTTTAGAGCCATTTGAAGCTGCATTTAAACTGCATTTTTGAAGTTCAAACTTGGAGCACAATTTAAGTCTGGAAATATGGACATAATTCCCCATTTGTTTTCCTCAAGAAACATTTCTTATCGACTGAAGAAAGAAAGACACAAACATCTTGGATGACAAGGGGGTGAGTAAATTATCTGCAAAATTTTTTGTTCTGGAAGTGAACTTTAATCTTTAATCTGAAAGACGCTAAACAAAACATGATGTCATGTTTATGCTGTAAAAAACGTGAAGAACAGGTCGCCAACTACTTGATTTCTTTAAAGATACATTTTATTTTTTCCTTGTAAAACAAATTTTACAAAAATCAGAATAGCGTAATTAAAACAAACATTTATTTTGGATAAATTATGATATAGGCTGAAAGGCTACAGATTAGGATGGAGATACAAGCAATAAAAATAGTCATATGCAGCTGAGAAAGCTATGGATGGTGTGCACTGAATTCAGCTCGTCTTCACCATTCTAATGGCTCGACGGACCGCTCATTTAAAAAGGCATCTATAAGCATCAAAATATCCTTAAAAAATGCACACATGAAGCATCACAGAGGTCAATAATAAGGTTTTCACTAGCTCACTTCTGACATCACTCATCCTGAAGGTTCACATCAGAGCCCGAGAGCTCCGCCCACCGACGTACTTCGCACCACGTACATGAAAGCATGCCAACCATGAAAGAGGTTCAATACAACCATAGAAAAATTCATCTTAGTTCAAATGCTCAGACAGAAAAAGCTGATTTACTAGACTGAATCAAGAAATAACTGCACGGAAAGTGGGAGAAAGTAGCGTACTACAGCTATGTAACGTACAGTCGATGTAGCAAGGAAATCACGTGACTGAACTGCAGCCACAACAATCCAGTGCAGTTCATGACGACAAGCGTATATGTTCATTAGAAGCCTGTGTGTTTTCACCGGTCAACGCAGCTGGGATGAGATCATGTACATTAAAAGTCACAAAAAATGCTTTGTTTGGGAATTAAACGAGCAGTTACGGTTTTCAAACGCGTTTTGAAAAAATTTTAAGATGCCCGTAAACTACAGAGCCTGCAGTATAATCTGTATTGTTTTGGGGCAAATCATCTTCATCCTTTGTTATACATCGAAGGTCAACTGTAACAAAACGGTTTCGGTCGCAAAGCCATAATTGAAACATTGATAAATATTAATATGAAAGACCGCATTTCCGGATTAGGCCAAACCGTACAGTTTTAGGGTAGGTCTGATGATACTTTACAGATTTCGTTTTGAGATATGGTATTTACAAGCCGAGAGACATAACAAACATCCAAAACACTCTTTGAGTATCGTGGGAAATAAACTCTACTGCTCCTCGTTAAGAAAAACAGATAACAGACACGGTCACCAGCAGGCGAAAGAGCTCAGTCTTCACCTGATGGAGCTTCCTCCTCAGAAACATCGTCCTTTTCCTCTTTCTCATTCTCATTCTCTTTTTCCTCCTCCTCCTCCTTTTCTCCGTTATCATTGTTTTCCTCTCCTTCGGCGCCACTTTCGTCATCCTGCTTCTTCTTGGCGGCGGGCGACTCCTTTTTGTCCTCCTCTTGCGCTTCCTCTTCTTCTTCCTCCTCCTTGTTGCTCTCGATATCTTCGTCTTCGGCTTTAGGCGAGGCCTTCTTTACGACTCTCTTCACCTTCGTCTGACGCTTCCCTCTCCTCTTTTTGGGCCCTCGGGTCGCTGGGAAAAGATAATTGACTTGATTACTGTAACTGTGACAGTTAAAGGCATCTGGAGGAAGTTCTTAATTAATTAAAAGAGGAAGTGATTAATTACGAAGGTCTTACAGTTCTGGGTGGCTTTACCTGAAGCCCTTATCTTCGGTTTAGGGGATTTCTTGTCTTTGCTTCTTCTGCTCACTTTCGAGTTCTTCCGTTTGGGTCGGCCATAATCGCTGTCATCGTCGTCATCCTCAACCATGAAGTCTTCATCGCTGCCTGAATCTTCTGTGAGCAGAAGAGGGAAGTTTAAATTAAATCAACAAATATCTTTTTACCTAACAAGATTTTGACTACAACATAACACTCGTCATACCCCCGGTGTAAACGTCACTGTCGTCTTCCTCCTCTTCTTCCTCTCCCTCCTCATCCTCACTTCCTCCATCCCCGAGAAGAATCTCCCTCTGTTTGGATGCAGCTTTAGTGGCAGCCTGACGCACTTGCCGGCCTTTCTTCCTCACAACCTTGCCATCATCATCACTGTCGTCTGTGCGTCAAAGAGCAGATGCATGGTTAATTAACACAAGCCGAAGGTTTATTAACTATGCATTAATATGCAAAATGCATAAACAAATCACAAACACAGGCACGGAAATGTTACTGCGGTTTTGCCTAAGTGAATAAAAGCAAGTTAATTAGAGTGGCTGACTATGATTGTAAAAAGGAATAAACAACCAAAATTGCATTTTAGACTGAATGAAGTAAAGCATGAAATTGAAACTATTATTTACAATAGATATTACATAAAGTTTAATAGATAAAATGTTAATCACTGCCTACTGGCAGATTAATGTTTGTGAGGTGGGATGTTTATATTTAACATTATACACTACTAGTCGAACTAATCTATTTTTCCCTTTTTGGGATCTTTAGATTTTTACTGCTTACTATTTAAATAATTCATTTTCTGTATGTATGGACAGAGCTACAGTTGAGGTCAAAAGTTTACATACACCTTGCAGAATCTGCTAAATGTTAATTATTTGACCAAACTAAGAGGGATCATAAAAAAATGCATGTTATTGTTTATTTAGTACTGACCTGAATAAGGTATTTCACATAAAAGATGTTTACATATAGTCAACAAGAGTAAATAGTTGAATTTATAAAAATGACCCTGTTCAAAAGTTTACATAGACTTGATTCTTAATACTGTGTTGTTACCTGAATGATCCATAGCTGTGTGATAGCTGTTCATGAGTCCCTTGTTTGTCCTGAACAGTTAAACTGCCCGCTGTCCTTCAGAAAAATCCTTCAGGTCCCACAAATTCTTTGGTTTTTCAGCGTTTTTGTGTATTTGAACCCTTCCCAACAATGACTGTATGATTTTGAGATCCATCTTTTCACACTGAAGACAACTGAGGGACTCATACGCAACTATTATGGAAGGTTCAAATGCTCACTGATGCTTCAGAAGGAAAAAATTATGCATTGAGATCCGAGGGGTGAAAACTTTTGAACAGAACGAAGATGAGTACATTTTTCTTATTTTGCCTAAATATCTTTTTTTTTTCTTTTAGTACTGGCCTTCAGAAGCTATAGAAGATGCTTACATGTTTTCCAGAAGACAAAATAAGATAAATTTACCCTGATCTTCATACTCAATGTTTTCACAACCTGGCTCTTAATGCAGCATGTTTCTTTCCGAAGCATAAGTGAGCATTTGAACCTTCTGTAATAGTTGCATATGAGTCCCTCAGTGTAAAAAGTTGGATCTCAAAATCATACAGTCATTGTTGGAAAGGGTTTAAATACACAAAAATGCTAGAAAACCAAACAATTTGTGGGACCTGAAGGATTTTTCTGAAGCAGGCAGTTTAACTGTTCAGGACAAACAAGAAACGCATGAGCAACCGCCACTAAACAAAAAAACAAAACAAAAACAGCTGTGGATCATTCAGGTGTATGTAATCAAGTGTAAGTAAACCTTTGAACAGGGTCATTTTTATAATTTAACTTTCTCTTGTGGACTATGTAAGCGTCTTTTATGTGAAATATCTTATTCAAGTCAGTACTAAATAAAAAATAACATGCATTATGTATGATCCCTCTTATTTTAATAAAATAATTAACATTTTGCAGATTTTGAAAGGTATGTAAACTTTTGACTTCAACTGTATGTGTGCATATGTATATCTTTTATTATTATTTGGTGTAGAATTATTGAATGCGTTTTGAATATTTCTCATTTATTTTATATTTCAGTTGTTTCTTGCAATTTTATATTTGAATGTACTTTCTGCATTAATTCAGTCTCAGTATTGCTAAGCAGAAAAGTAAATAAACTTTAAACTTGAAACAAAAAAAATTCTTAACTGAAATAAAATATATTAAAAAAGCCTTTTATATCTTATGGCTTTGGCTTGTTGCCAAAGCAAAATTTTTTTAGTTTAACTTGAAACTATGTAGACAAACGACATAAACATAATTAAAAATATAAATAACAAAAACAACACAATTACTATGACTTTAACTCAAATTTAAATGAAAACAGTAAAACCAAAGATAAAACTGATTTAAAATATGGAAAAAAACAAAACAAGAACAAACAAAAAACTAGTGTCTCAAATAACACAGGTTGCTACTTGAAGAATACAAGCAATTATTGTCATTTAACTTATATTTTATGTTACATAATATATTTCGAATTTAATGAAAAAGCTAAAACAAGATCATTTACAAGGCCAAATGTCAGATGTGCACAGAAGAATCTTAAACCATCCATGTAATCAGCAACGACTGAATGACTTTATGTAATGAATGAAGCAGTCATTCAGTGTTTATATTGGTAATACCTGCAGCCCTTTTCCGTTTAGCTGTTGCCTGTCTCCCCCTGCTGGCCTCTTTAGCATCAAAATCACTGTCACCACCATCATCATCCTCTTCCTCATCCTCTCCATAGTCATTGTCATCATCACTGAAATCCTCTGAAATATGAGAACAAAAAAGCATTTTGTCAGAATATTCAATAACTGAATAAACAAATATTTAATAATAAAACTCCTAAATATTAATGTGAAATAATAGCAAGTAAATAAGCAAAATAAAAATGGACTTACTCTTGTGGTCCTTGACTCGAGAATCATCACTGCATAAAAAGAGATACAGCATTTGTTTTTAAAATAAGATAAGATAAAGATCAGATAAAATTACAGCCCCCCATGAATTTAAATAAAACTAACAGTGTAATGAATATGTATGCAGCTCATAAATAACATTGCAAATAGAGGCGTGCTATAATAAATACATGCAAAAATGACAGTGGTGCTTAAAGTGAAATATCACACTTTTACAACCACTATTTATCAGTTTCATTTGCTACATATTTACTATTTAACAATACTATAATTATTCAAACAGACTGACCTGCGCTTTACAGAGGGTTTCTCAGGTCGATCCACTTCTCTTCCATATTCCTCATCTGTATCAAGTTGAATCAGGTTAGAAAACAGCACGACTTCAAAGCACTGCATCTACTAAAGTATTAATGCAGCACAGTGTCATTATTTAACATTAATTAGAACTCTTTTTCCATTTGTTTTTTATTATTTACGCATTTCCATGACTTTTCCAAACATGGAAGAAAACACTTTCAGACTGTGATTGTGGGAACCCTGTAAAGTGGGAAACAATGGCGATGCATGCAACAGGATATTTGCATTAGAGGAGCTTACCTGCATCGTCAGACTCCTGGAATTGTGCATAGTCAACAACCCTTTTATTCCTGTACATGAAAAGAACATGAAAGGAAAAGTAAATGACTCACAAGAGAGTAAACACACATGCAGTATGATATGTTTATAAATCATTTATTATCTATGACCTAAAAATTAGTTCACGACAAGGGTCTTCGATTTATATTTATAGTTTTATGGCACAATATTAACGCATTTACATGCTTCCATGCTTACATTCCAATGTCAATAGTCATAAAATAACAATTAATGATGTAGAGGCTTAGCTTATTACTTTGTAAATGTAACTTTGGCTGAAGTTCAGTTAGTTTTACATTTTAATAATTTTATCTGGAATAAAAATTGATTTAAATGCAGCAGAACTTTTCTCTGAAATAAATAAATAACTAAAAAGTAATGGTGGCGCATTTATTATTATTAAAAAAATTCATCCTCCATATAGCAACAGAGCTGTCATTCCTCTTATTTAAAGCTGTGTGGCTTGACTGAAGGGGCAGAGGAGACAGGGGTGCCATGTTGGAGTAGGTTAATTGCCATGCCAACAGCAGCAGTGTGGGGAGGGACTCTGTGCTCGGATAGGGGCATTGAACTACAGGCCCTGCAGGTCACATTATATTCACTACCCACAGGACCTCCTCAATCCATAAATTATACCGACATTCCCTCCCGAGCTCCGAGAGGACTCGCATAATAAACAAAAAATACAGTCTGACAGATGACAAACAACATGTTGCCAGTGTTAACGTCACTTGGTTTGAGCCAGTTGGTTCATAACAGCGTTACGAAAACAACAAGGGCGCATTTAAATATACATTTATCGCGAAATGTAAACACGTTTGTTGATTACCTACGTAAATGTCTTAATTTCTGATTGAAAACAGATCCAACCTTAAAGTGCATTAATTACAAACACAAGTTTGCAGGAGAAATGGCTCAAGTCGTGTATGTGAAGTAATGGCGCGCATTGCGCTGGTGGAGTTTCACGCTGCGCTGCTGCTCAAACACGCCGCCGCTAAACTAACACTAATGCTCACGGGGCTAACTGTGGAAAACACGTGAAACTTCCACCGCAATACGTTATCAGCATACCACATTTTCAATAAACTACGCTATAGTCGTAAATCAAATGTTTTTTGTTTTTTGGCAATAGTGGCTAGCTGGTTGTTTTTGAATAACATTAATTAGCCACAAGCGTGAACTACTATCCCGCTTTTTTATTTGACACTGACTGCTTGCGGTTAGCACACGTACGTCTGTGGATGCAAAAACGATTTAGCTATGTTTTTACTGAAAATAAATCTATACATGCACAAAGAGATGCAAACCTACGCGTTTACATGTGGTTTTTTGCTGTTTTGGCTCGTAATGTAAACACGCGTAGAAAATGCTGGTTAGCCACTTAGCATTTAGCAAACATGGAGAGACCCACATACAGATCGCATCATGTGCGAACCTGCGATTTACAGTAACGCAAGAGACAAACAAAACGCGCTTACCTTGAAGGTCTCGCCATTCTGCGCACAGATTGAAAGACTTTTGCTAGTCCAAACTGCAATCTTATTTTAAAACCAACGTGCTGGCTTGGAGTGCTGGTTTTTGCAGCTGAAATCCAGGTGTCTCCTGCTGCTGGAAAGCTCTTTCTGTAGCACGGAGCTGTGCGAAACTAGCTAAATGCAATGGAAACTGCACTCAAGACGCGCAAATGTGTGCGATCTAGAGCATCTGCTCGCACGCCGCGTTGGTCTGTGTGGATAGAAAATGGAGAAATGTTAAAGTATCCACAGGCCGGATTGACCTGGTTAAGCCTGCTGTCGAATAGTAGCTAACTAATTAGCTACTGCCTGGCCTGCCAGCCAGGATTCTTTTATGAGTAAAAGTGGGATGGGAGTCTGAAGAACGCAAGATGCCCGCAAACCACGATTGGATGACCGCACTCAGCAACAGTCCTTTACTACCCACTCATTCACATAGAAAAATGGTTAATCAGTTGATTAGATTATTTTATTTTAACTATTTCCAAATCCATTTTAGTCAGATAATGTTATTACCGTGAGATAGTGAAGCTAGGCTCATTCAATCAGTGTAATAAACATATTAAAGTTTTAGGGGTGTTTCAACTGAGTAAAAGACATTTAGCCACATTCATTCTGATTTAAAGGGTGTTATGCGAACTGAGATTGCGGAGAAATGTCTTGTGTTGCAAGGAGGCAACAGGTGTGTAATGTTGTTTTAGGCCTCTTTCGAAGACATTTGACTTTCTTTTCATTGTCCATGTTATTAAAACACACAAACAGTGTGAATATGGCATAATTTAATTTCTTCCAGGTTTTCATGTTTTTTATTAGTACAGTAATAAATACTACTCTGGGTCAAATGCCAGACTAGTTGTAAAGTGCTGGAAATAGGTTAAGGATGAAGTGTTTGTCAGAAGGGTCAGGGTACAAAAGGCATTTACTGATAAAGAAAAGTAGTTTAAGCCATTATCAACCTTAACTGAGACAGTGTGAGACTGTTTCTCCACATGGGATGATTCATAAATTGAACCAATGAAGGTTTAGCACCTTCAGGGTATTTAAAAATTTAGCAAAGGATAAGCATGAAATGATTTGGACATTTTGCATGGAATTAAAATGAAAAATATATTTTGATACTATGATAATGTTATTAAAATATAATAAAGTTCTTAAGGGTGTTGAACTTATAAAGTTTCAGTAAATTTGCTGGTTACAATTTGTAACAGTTAGCACATATTTGAATAGGGTTGTTTTTCTGGTTATAAATACCTTTGACATTGTGTGTGAAATAATAAAATACATTTTGAAGAAGAATAAATAAAAATGAGAATAATGATATGTACCCTTAGACCACAAAACCAGTCATAGATAGCGTGGGTATATTTGTAGCAATTGCCAACAAATTATCGATTTTTCTTTTATGCCAAAAATCATTAGGATATTAAGTAAAGATCATGTTTCATGAAAATATTTTGTAAATTTCCTACTGTAATTATATCAAGACTTAATTTTTAATTAGTGATATGCATTGCTAAGAACTTAATTTGGACAACTTTAAAGGTGATTTTCTCTCTCTATATTTTTTTTTAATTTCAATTTTTAAAAATTGACCCTTTTGACTGTTTTTGTGGTCCAGGGTCACATATTATTAAAGATAAACAGAAGTATGTCAAATATAGACTGTCTTATTGTGTAAGAAATTGTGGTATTTTAAATTCAGGTTTGCAACTCTTGTAAACATTAATCTCTAACTTAAAATTAATATCAAACATAATCTTTCATCTAACTCATGCAATACAATAATCATAAGATGTAATAAATCAGACTTATGTTCGTTTCCATAGGAGTGCATTATTTATTTAACACTTCTTTTTTCTATTGGTCGTGTCTGATGGCTTGCTTGAAACAAAAAATGCTTTATATCTTAAAAAGAATATCAGAAATACAGAAAGGCTAAAAAATTATGTCATGTACTATCATAAAATGTGTTGGTATCAACAACAGCACATTTGAAAGATTAAAACAACCTATACATAAAACATAAAAAAACATAAAATCTATGAATGTAAGAAAATAAATTCTAAAGGCATAGTAAAAAAGTCCAGTCATTGTGATTGTCATGGTCAGTGTAAAAATTAAATTATAGCATGATGATGTATGTACACAAGCATTGGCACAAGTATTAAGTTATGTGCTGTATACATAATTTACATTCTTACTTAAACCATATTTGCTTTCTTCAGATAACCAGTACATTTCATGAAGCTGTGCTTCATCCTTCCAGCACAAATCTGCAAAGAAAAAAAATCTGTTTCTGTCAAATTAAATGACGTTTGATGTGGGTTGCAGGCCTCCAAGTGGCGATAGTTAGTCATAATAATGGAAAAGGTGAGCGTTTCAACTTGCACTATGACAGATGCGTCGCCGCAAAGCAGGATGGGTAGGAATGGGACGCTGAAAGTATGGCGGATGGAGAAGAGCCGTAAGTGCCGCTGAATGAGCACTGAGAACAGATGGACTCATTACTACATCATTACACGAATATGTCGTCGTATGCAAGCTTATTTGAACCTTCTCTCGTTTCTTCTTTTCAGGGAGAAGAAAAGAAGGAGAATAGCGGCGCTGACTGAGAAGTTAGTGATGAAATGCTAAGAGCTGGCTGCAGGTTTGAGGATTGCTCAGCATAGGGACTGTGAAAATTCATCCTGCATTTGACTTGTAAACAACGCGGAGGAAGTAACTTGAATCTAGTAACTAATCGGATTTTCATTTGTGAAGTGCAGGATATTAATAGCATACATAATATGGACGTGTTATGCAGATTGGCTTGTTAATAACACTTGAGGCTGCTAATGAATTTTAACATTACTGTATGTCGTGCAGTATAATTAAATCCGATGGTTTTCATTAGATGCAACACTGGTCTGTGTTCAGACAGAACTGTCATTATCACTTTAATTAAACCTGAGCTTTAATTGTGATTGTCTTTTAGACATTGTCGCGTTCGTTACAATATAATAGTTTTAAACCACGTCAAGTGTTATTCCAGTAAGTTTCGGTTGATTGTTTACTGTGTGTTATGCAGCATGTGGTACAAGTAATGCTTGTTTTAATTTAAAGAATATTATATTGACAGTACTCAGAAAGCTCACTGACAGATAAACCGTGTTTATAAACCTTGGCATTTTAAAACATCTGCATCACAATAACAATGTGAGTTAAATGTTTGTAAATTCATGATTGGAGTGCAAAAAATAAGATTTTTTTAGACTTTCAGATAACATTTATCAAATATTGCATTTAGAAGTACAAACCATGGCTATTATTCCTTCATTTACAGTTATTTAGTGTAGGTAATACTGTTGTTTTAGATTATAGTGGTTATTACATTTATATTAACTATATACTTTTTCATTTTGTTTTTTTGCTAGCATGGCAGTTGAAGGTTGCAGTGTTGGTGACTGGGATGGCCGCTGGAGTCATGTGCAGAAGTTCCTGGAGAGAACGGGCCCTTTCACACACCCAGACTTTGAACCTAGTGAGGAGGTGAAAAAAAGTTTAGGCAATTTTGCTGACTATTTAGTACTTTATATTTATTCTGTAATATTTATTTTTATATTTGGAATTTTTTTCCTTATTTTAAAAGACGTTACAGTTTCTGTTGGAAACATGCAAAATCCTGGTCATTGGAGCTGGAGGTCTTGGCTGTGAACTACTGAAAAACCTGGTAAGGTCTTTTCATCTATATTTTTAATCCAGTCCCTGATTTTTGGTTTTCAGTGAAAACTTGCTGATTAATACTTTTTTTTTTAAGGCTCTGTCAGGTTTTCGTCATATTCATGTTGTGGATATGGACATCATTGATGTCTCCAACCTCAACAGACAGTTTCTCTTTAGGTACAACTGTGTGAATTTTAAAACAGATATACACTACTAGTCAAAAGTTTTTGAACAATAGGATTTTCAATGTTTTTTAATGAAGTCTCTTCTGCTCACCAAGCCTGCATTTATTTGATCCAAAGTACAGCAAAATTAAAGTATTAAAAAAAAAGATTTCTATTTGAATATATTTCAAAATGTAATTTATTCATGTGATTTCAAAGCTGAATTTTTAGCATCATTACTCCAGTCACATGATCCTTCGGAAATTATTCTAATATTCTGATTTGCTGCTCAAAAAACATTATTATTATTATGCTGAAAACAGCTGAGTAAATAGAAATCTTTTGTAACATAAATGTCTTTATCATCACTTCTGATTAATTTAAAGCATCCTTGCTTTAAATTTAATAAAAGTATTCATTTTTATAGATCTTTGGATCTTTCTGTTCATCAAAGAATCCTGAAATCCCCTATATTAATAATAATAATAATAATAATAATAAAAATAAAAATGTTTCTTGAACAGCAAAGCAGCATATTAGAATGATTTCTTAAGGATCATGTGACACTGAAGACTGGAGCAATGATGCTGAAAATTCAGCTTTGACCACAGGAATAAGTTACATTTTAAAATATATGCAAATAGAAAGCAGTTATTTTAAATAGTAGAAATATTTCACAATTGTACTGGTTTTGCTGTGTTTTGGATCAAATAAGTGCATGCTTGGTGAGCAGAATTTTTTAAAAAACATTAAAAATCTTACTGTTCAAAAACTTTTGGTAGTGTACAAGATTGTTGGCACCTACATTATTTAATTTTGTTTATGCCTAACTTCTTAAAGGTCCAAAGATGTTGGACGACCTAAAGCAGATGTCGCAGCAGAGTTTATAAACCAGCGTGTTCCTGGTTGTAATGTTGTACCGTATCCTTCACGTTAATGCCTCTGTTGTGACTTTACACTTACTGAAGTGCTGATAATACAAATGCAAATATTGTATTTTCTTAATTTGATTTCAGACACTTTAAAAAAATTCAAGATTTCGATGCTTCATTTTATAGACGTGAGTGCAGAGTTTTCATTGTATCTGAAACCATCTCTATGAAGTATTTCTAGTGATCTGACTGATGAATATTTCTTCTTTGCCTTGTAGAGTTTCATATTATTGTTTGTGGGCTGGACTCGATCATTGCCAGGCGCTGGATCAATGGGATGCTGGTCAGTTCTAATACATCAAATGCATTTAACTATGAAAACTATTTTATTTATTACATGAAAAGGAATATACAGTATTGTAGTTAACTTACCATTATTTCATGTCTGCCACAGTAGCTATAAACCCTGACAGATGTGTTTTGGTTTAACTGTAGTCGGTTTGGTTTCTCTTCAGTTGTCCCTGCTCTCTTATGAAGATGGAGTTTTGGATCCCAGCTCTATCATTCCTCTGATAGATGGAGGGACCGAGGGCTTTAAGGGGAATGCAAGAGTCATCCTGCCGGGAATGACAGCCTGTATAGACTGCACACTGGAGCTTTACCCACCACAAGTACTGCAGTCTCACCCATCATATGCTGCTAATTCCATTCATCACTGTAAATTAAGGGTTTGCTGTGACCACACAATAGTACATTACTGCTAGTGCTGAGATGAACTGACTGTCTGCTTTTATCTGTGTTCTCTTCAGATCGCTTTCCCAATGTGCACTATTGCCTCAATGCCACGGCTACCAGAGCACTGTATAGAGTATGTGAGAGTGCTGCAGTGGCCCAAAGACAAACCCTTTGGAGGTGTGTAAGCTCTTTGTTTTCATCCATTTCTCCAACCAAAAAGTTTCTTTTCAAGAGTTTATATGACCCTTGACGATGCATTGAATATCACTGACGTGTGATTGTTATGTGTCTGCAGATGCTGTTGGTCTTGATGGTGATAACCCAGAACATGTTCAGTGGGTGTTCCAGGAATCTTTAAAGAGAGCAGCTGAGTTCAATATCACTGGTGTCACCTACAGACTCACTCAAGGTAAAGCTGGCCAGACTGATGTATCTGAGAAACGTCAGGATTGCTTTCTTATGGACTGTAATTCTAAGATGTTCGTGCTATTCTTTCAGGTGTGGTTAAGCGAATCATCCCTGCTGTTGCATCTACAAATGCAGTTATCGCTGGTATGGATTGAAACTGAGAGGAAACAACTGTTTTCATCCTATAATTTATGTAGTTGAGTTTTAATTATTTTACCCCCCATTTTCAGCTGCTTGCGCCACAGAAGTTTTTAAAATTGCTACAAGGTAAATCATCTATATGTTTTGCTTCCATCTCTGTCATTGTTTTGACATTTCAAGTTTGTTTCATGGCCACACATTCATGGCCACAAACAGCGTCACACATTTATTGTAAAAACAATTTGTATTTAGATCTTACAAACCAAGCCACATTCCTCAAACATTTAACCGTATCTAAAATGTGCAAAATGTATATTTAAACAATTACTAGTGACTTTTATTAGTCATCTAATCTAGTCCTTAATTTATGTATGTCTGTTTTCTTTCAGTGCATATATCCCATTGAATAACTATCTGGTTTTTAATGATGTGGATGGATTGTATACTTACACATTTGAAGCAGAGCGAAAGGTAATGATGACATTTTTAATCTTTTACCTGTTACACAAGTTACAAACTTTCATTCAAAATGCCCCTATTATGCCATTTTTAAGGTATGTTATATATTGTTTTAGGAGTCTCCTACAATAGGTTTACATGCATGCACGGTCAAAAAATGATTTTGTTTCTCAAAATATGCATTTAATATCACCTCATTTTTTAGCGATTCTCAAATGATGCGTTCAGAGCAGTTCAAAGATTCAGACTCTCTAAATGCCTCCTTTCCGTGAGCCTTCTCTGCTCTGATTGGTCAGACGGCCCAGTCTCTTGTGATTGGTCTGTCATGTATAACATGTGGCAGAAATGACATGCCCATTGTCATAGTTCTGTATTTTGAACACTCGACAGAAAATATAAACATCTATATAGGGCTGTCACTAATGATTATTTTGGTAATTAACGATTAATTCTGTCGATTAATTGCGTAATTGGATAATTATATATATTTTTTTGTAGTAAAAAAAAGACCTAAGCGAACAATAGCCTTTAAAATTACTTCAAATATGTATGTAATAGCAATATGAGGTAATAATAATTATTATTAATTATTAGATAATAATTAATTCAAATAAAGTATCAAAAGTAAGTAATCATATGGTTTTATTGAACAAAACTGTTAAAATACATAATGTATTAGAGCTAACATACATTATGCATTATATCAAATGCCTGCAAAGGGCGCCAACAGACTGACGATCTAATCATTGTTTAATATTGACTTAACATTTAATTCAAATTTCCTCTTAACCTTTTAATATTTGGCCATTTCTTTATAATGGAAACGCTACAGCTACAATTTCTTGAATATGTGGACATCAAAATGTGTAGGTCAGAATCAGTGTTTGAGCTTTTATTTTGAAATTACAATAGTGGAGCAGCATTTACTAGGGGTCGACCAATATGTACGTTTTTCAGGGCCGATGCCGATTATCACAGATCAAGTAGACCGATAACTGACATTTTGAACCAGTATATGTGTGACCCTGGACCACAAAACCAGTCAAGAGGGGCAGTTTTTTGAAACTGAGATTTATACATCATCTAAAAGGTGAATAAATAAGCTCGATGTATGGTTTGTTAGGATAGGACGATATTTAACTATATAATATAGTTCAATTCAACTATACGGTATACAACTATTTAAAAATCTAAAAACTGAGGGTGAAAAAAAAAAAATCGAAGTATTGAGAAAATCACTTTTAGAATTGTCCAAATGAAGTTCTTAGCAATGCATATTACTAATCAAAAATTGAGTTTTGATATATTTACAGTAGGGAATTTACTAAATGAACATGATCTTTATTTAATATCCTAATGATTTTTGGCATGAAAGAAAAATCGATAATTTTGACCCATACAATGTATTTTTGGCTATTGCTACAGATATACCGGTGCTACGTAAGACATGTCTGACATATGTTTGGTGTAAAAATGAAAATTCATGTCAAAATTAAGAATAACAAGGGATCTGACAAAAAACTTTCTTTACATGCTTATAAATTATTTTATTGGCAAAACGATTTTAAAAAAGCCCGATACTGATAACCATAAAGATGCTTAATATCAGCACTGATAATTGGCCAGGCCAATAATTGTCGACCCCTAGCATTTACTGTGAACAGAGCCGCTCTGACACTCACGTACGTAACCTATACGCATGTAAAAAATTCAAGCGCATATATTAAAACTGCATTGCCTGTATTTATTTAATTGAATCATAGTGTTTGTGAATACACAATAGCATTATGCTTTATTATTTTAAATGGGTTTAAAATATCATGCAGCATATTGCATTTCATTGATCCTCGTCTGTGGAATGCACCACTGCTGGTGTTTTGCCGGTTACTTGACACAGCAAAATGCATTCGAGGATTTTTTTCAAATCAGGTACTCGAATCGAATTGAGGAATCATGACAGTTCTAATCTATTATTTATCATACTTATAGGTTGTGATTCAGTGGAGCTAGCTGGTCCAAAAAAAGCTGGGTACTGAGCCATCTTTCAAAAGCAATTACTAACGACTCATTCAAGCTGTTTGATTTTTTTATTTTTTTATTTTTTTTTTTGGGAGACAAAAATACTGTGCACTTTCAGTTTTACAACTCATTTAGATCATTTGGATTTACATACAGCTATATTATACACTACATGAAAGGCAATATTCAAAATGGCACAGTAGGGGCTCTTTACAAAGATTCAGCTTTTTCAAAGTATGAGATGTGAAATGTTCCAGTTGTTGTATTATTGTCTGTTGTGATTAACAGGACAACTGTTCAGCGTGTAGTCAGGTTCCTCAAAAACTACAGTTCCCACCATCTGCAAAGCTGCAAGAGGTGCTGGAGTATCTGACTGAGAATGCTTCTCTGTAAGTACACGATTCTTATTAACTCTCTATCACTGCAAACGACTTACAAATGCTGATTTACTTGAATTTGAAACTGTTTTTTAGACAAATGAAGTCTCCAGCTATCACTGCAACACTTGAAGGCAAAAATAAAACACTCTACCTGCAGGTGAGACAGTATCAATATTCTGTTTCTGAATATAACGATGTTTATTATATTTCTGTAATGCTTAATATTAAAGATTTATTTGTGTATTTTAGACCATTGCCTCGATTGAAGAACGAACAAGACCAAATCTTTGCAAAACGTTGAAAGGTGAGATGTTTCCAGCCATAAGAATCACAAAAGCAGAATTTGAAGTTGATATCCCAAATGGTCAGAGTTTTGCCAGCATTATAATTTTTATTCCCCATGATTTGTGTGTGTGTTAAAGAGCTGGGATTGGCTGATGGACAGGAGTTAGCTGTTGCTGATGTCACCACACCTCAGACTGTCCTCTTCAAGCTCAACTTCACGTCAGAAACATGCAGCATTAAACATGTACAAAATTAATTTAATAGCATAGGGTCCTCAAATTCACTCACAACAGTTTCTTTGCAGCATATACCTAAGTAACTCCGTTCATGTGTCGAATCTGTGTTTGCTTTTTATTCCAACTGAAATATCATGTATTGTTTCCTCATTAATTTGTAACTCATAATTTATGAGGAACGTTGTCATTTTATCAACCAACAGTTCAGTAAATGTAAAGATTATTATGCAAGGATGATAAGACCTGTACCACAAATGTAGTAGATTGGTGTTCATTGGTATAGTAGCAAACACTGCACAACCAAATTACTCCAGTCCCACTTAAGTTCTCAATCAGAACACAAATATGTATTTGACCAATCAGCATGTCTCAGACGTGCAATGAAATCACTCGTCCTGTATCTCTCACTCCAGATTAAAGCACTTTCATTTACGCTTTAATTCAATAACGATCATATTGTTCAAATGATCTCTAAGATGATGAAACCAATCCTGTATTGAATTTCTTTAAATAGTTTTGCAGGACAGGCCTCTTAATCATGTCAGTTGCAGTTTTTGTTTAGTAGGTGGCACTTTACAATAATGTCTCTTTAGTTAACATCAGCTAATGCATTATCCAACAATGATCAATACATTTGTTACAGTATGTATTGATCTCCATTAACTTTAATAAAATGTGTTCATCATTTCATTAGTTCATAGTTCAGGCCATTTGTGTAATAAAAGACAGCTTGGTTTTAATAATGTATGAGTAAATGCTAAAATTAAAATTATGGTGACGTTAACTATAACTCTGTGGAGTACTCGATTCTGATTGGTCAGACACCACATTCCAAGGTATGTCATTACCCGATAACAACCGGTAAAAAGTAATAACACAGGCCCATCCGGGTAACTGCCTGCAGTCGGCGCTGTTCACTTGCTACGAACATTTTTTTCTTAGTGGAAGCTTTGCGTTTGGTAGGCTAATAAAATATTAAAACTCAATGCAATATTATGAGTACAATTATTTAATTATGTCATCCTTATGTCTCTCCTTTCATACAAACGCACCAGCTACTGTCATTTTGCGACGATTGTTTTGTAAGTTACAATGTAATGGATTATAAGATAACTAACAAACTGGTAAGATTTTAAACATTTACGTCTTAAATCAATACCTTTTATGGCCATAATTATTTATGTGGTGAAATGTTGTGTAATAAGTGCTATGACTGCACAGTATCCCGTCTAGTTAGAACTTGCCGCTTGCTAGCAACGGCTTTCCTCACAGAAGCTTTGCTTTCAAAAATTTCAACTCAGATTAATGTTTCCTGACTGATTATTTACTTTTCTGGCAAACAGCCGTGTATTAAGCGGGATAATGTACATCCAGCCGATTTTATCGCAAAATAAAGCCATTCAGTCTGGTACAACTGACTAAACTAATGTTAACGAATGGACCTTAGTGTAAAGTGTTACCATTATAGCTTTATTTCTGTTGTTTTCTTTTGTTTTTGTAAAACGTGTTTTAGGTTAATATGTACATATTGTTTTTGGAGATGTTTGTGAATTTGACCTATAATAAATTCTTTGCTGAGGAATGTTTGGAAAATTTATATTTTGGTTGAAATAAGAGGAAATTGTGCAATATGTAGTTATTGAAAATAAATTGTTTTCATTTCAGTATTATAAAATGTGCTTTAATTTTATTTAGATTTCAGTTTCTTAAATATTAATGTAAGTAATTGTAATCAAACAACTGGACTGTATTAAATATATTCTGCATCAGTAGAGTGCAATTATGACGTGAGCCGTGTAGCTTGTATATAAGAACATTCTATAGTATAATTCTCTGTTGGGAGTTTTGGCGATCGGTGCGGTTGGTGTGTTTGGCGAGTTTCTACAGTGATTTGAATTTTTTGGCTATTGAATTTTTGGTTTTTGACTTGTTTTCGTACTTCGACTATCGGCTTTGGATTCGCTTCGTATTTTGATTCTCGGTTTTTGACTCCCTTCTGAATTTGACGCTCGATTTTGACTCTGTTTGGACTCCCGGTATTGACCCTTTTCCGTTTTTGACTCACGGCTTCGGACTCTCCTCGGATTGGTTGATAACTCGGCGACTGAAAAAAAACCCGATCCTGTCATGGAAATGAGAGCGATTGGTGTTTTATCAGTATGTGTAAGTATGCGATATGCACACAGCAGATTACTAACGATTCACAAATAATGACTGTCCAATAAAGAGCTTCGTAAAGTTGAATACATTTGCTGTGATTGTCAAATAGTGAATTGTAAATTTGTATTGAAGCCTGTAAATTTGTGTAAGTGTACATGTGGAAACACTATAATAAACACTATAATAAGTTTCCTGACTATGCACTTTTAGTAATGAACACTTGTTATGGAAAAAAAAACGTGTCTCATGCATTGTGTGCTGTGCAGTACAATTCCCAGTAAACCGTCCTGATTTTTTTTCTACTGAATTTTTGTCTTGTGCAGGAGGAAACACCAAGAGCCGTGTTTGGTGTGCCCCTCATCAGTCTGAGAAAGAGCGGACAGATGAGGCAGGGTCTTCCTCTGGTGCTCACTCATATAGCGGAGTTTGTGGAGAAACATGGTGAGTGTTTGAAAGTGTTTCTTAGTGTTTGTCACTTGCATGTAGAGATTGTGTGTATTTGTGAAATGTATGTTTGCGTTTAGGTCTTAGTAAGAGTGGCCTGTTCAGGCTCCCTGGATCAGTGAAACGCTGTCGGGAACTGAGGAAAAGTTTTGATGATGGAGGCTTTCCTGAGTTTGACAGTGTGGATATTCTTACTTTGGGCTCCTTATTGAAAGCTTTCCTCAGGGAATTGCCTGGTGGACTTATTCCAGAGCCACAAAGGACACACCTGTTGAAGGTCTTCAAGGGTAAGTGAAGCTGAGGTGGCGATGAGTGAACATTGTAAGTACTTGCTGCACAGCAAACAACATTTATCAGATTCAACTAAACTTGCAGAACTTGCAGATTCTAAAAAGGAAGAACTGAATCAGGCTGTGAAGACAATCCTGAGCAGCCTTCCAGAGGAACATTTTAATGTCCTCTGCTACCTAATGTTCTTCCTGTCCCGTGTGAGTGCTGAGAGTCATCTGAATCTTATGACATCTGAAAACATGTCAATAGTTTTTGGACCCAACATCATTCAGTAAGTGTTTGTATGTATGTATTCAGCTGATAATGTCTGTTATTCAGAACACACTGCAATGTAACTAAAGGACTGATATGTTTATAATTACATGCACATGCATGCAGTGTGATGGAGCTGTCAATTATAAAATGAAGAAGGGTGTATTTAGTAAGGTGACAAATATTTGTTGTATGTGTGTGTAGTGTTCCTCTTGGCCCCACCATGGTTGAAGAACAGGGGCAGTGTAATGCTTTGACTAAGCATCTGCTAGACAACCTGATCCACCTTCTGCCAAACATGTACCCTCATGCATCTACCAGCAACACAGCAGTGAGTATATATGCCATTATAATTTTATGTTTCAAATGATGGTTGCATCTTTGCGTGACTGGGTTTATGAATTAAAAAAGAATGTTAAACTGTTGTTAATCATTACTAGTCTGTTATATTGAAAAAAATATGTAATTCTTTAGTTATATACTGTATGTGAGAGATTGAAAATGTTTAGAAATGTGTTTGCGTGTTTGAGGAGGAAAGAGACTGGAGTAATGAAGAGTGTGTCCAACAGCTGCCACCCACAGAAATTAGGTACATTTGCTAAATGCAGACACACAGGATGCTGGTCATAATAGTTTTATTATAATTAGTTAATTGCAGCATGCTTGTCAGTCACCATTTATGCTTATTTTGTGTATGTACGTTCCAGATCAAAACTGCCCAAAATTGGACGACTTGGGCGATTGAGAAAAGGATTAAGAGGTTTTTGGAGAAGGTTCTGCTCATGTACTTACAGGTACACAGTTGGATCACAGTAGACAACATTTTTATGTTTAATGATAAAAAAGAGAGATAAAGAGATTAATCTGGTTGTCCTGTGCATGTGCTCGTATGAAGTTTAGAAAATAAGTTTTACAATGAATAAGGTTAGAAGGGTGTAAGTTAAGATTAAAATTATATTGGTCATGAATGTGTTAAGTAAACAAACTTTGTTTTCTTTAATTCTTTGTCATTCCTTCGGCATATAGCAGTGATATAGAGAGTGGAGAGGCCTCTGCAGAAGTTGGAGACCCAGATACGGGAGAGTAGAAGACACTATGGCTTGTGAGGGTCACCACAAAACACAGGGGCCAGTGAGGTTCACTGCTAAACAGTGGGGCTGGTGAGGGTCAGCAGAAGACACTGGGGATGGTGAGGGTCACCGGAAGACAGTGGGGTCGGTGAGGGTCACCACAAA
>JAHKKF010493510.1:0-10012 GCA_019740295.1 Labeo calbasu | reverse complement strand
ATTTCTGTCACAGTCTCTTCAAACTAAACCGAACTTTTATTTTGACAGGTTACTGTGAAGACCTTTAAGTTTCTGTTTGGATTATCGCAATTAATCATCGCCCAGCACTAAATAATACTAAAACAATATTGTCATTTTAATGGTTTCATTATTTTTTTAATAATCAAAAGCATCTCTAATTAATTGATTTTATTTAAAAAAAAAAAAAAAAAAAAAACACTTTTATTTCTTTATTTTAGAAATACTGCATTGTGTATATATATTTCTTCTGCTAAATAAAAAATATATATACGTTTTAATAATAATTTTATTAGTTGTAGCAGTAGTAGTACTATCATTACAATAAGTAATATATTTCTGTCACTGTTCTTCAAACTAAACCGAACTTTTATTTTGACGGGTTGCTGTGAAGACCTTTAAGTCTCTGTTCTGGATGCGATTAATCGTGATTAATCACAATTAATCGTTGCTCAGCACTAAATAATACTAAAATAATATTGTCATTTTAATGGTTTCATTAAATTTGTAATAATCAAAAGAATCTTTAAATAACTGATTTATATATATATATATATATATATATATATATATTTTATATTATAAATAATACATTTCTTCTGCTAAATAAAAAAAAATTATGTTTTAATAATAATTTTATTAGTGGCAGTAGTATACTATCATTACATTAATATATTTCTGTCACAGTCTCTTCAAACTAAACCGAACTTTTATTTTGACAGGTTACTGTGAAGACCTTTAAGTTTCTGTTTTGGATGCGATTAATTGCGATTAATCGTTTCCCAGCACTAAATAATACTAAAATAAAATTGTCATTTTAATGGTTTCATAAAAATTTTTAATAATCAAAAGCATTGCTAATTAACCAATTTTATTTTTTAAAAATTATTTTTTTATTAGAAATAGTGTTGTGTACATATATTTCTATTGCTAAATAAAAAAACTGTTTTAATAATAATTTTACTATTAGCCGTAGCAGTACTATCATTACTTTCAGTAATATATTCCTGTCACAGTCTCTACAAACTAAACCGAACTTTTATTTCGATGGGTTGCTGTGAAGATCTTTAAGTTTGTATTTGACATAACGACAGTTTTTCTCAAAAAAAATGGTAAAATGCTCATGAAGTGACTCTTGCAGCAGTTCTAAAGATTATGTTTATGTGTTCATTTACTCATGAGACAGCAGAGGCTTTAAACACCGTGAGCATCACGCGCGCTTCAGTACGTGTGCAGTAAACGAAATTGCGCATTTGCGCCATTCATTCACACAGAGACATAAATAACATGCGAGATTTGTTTTAAGTAGTATTTTTGCATCACTGACTCACAACACATCAGTTAACGGCTAATAGATGGCAAGATTATCAGTGAATAATAACTTACATTTGGCCTGTTTATCACAATGCTTCAGAATACATAAAATACAACCAAAAGTCATATATGGTGGACTTTTATGATACGTTATGGCGTTTTTGCCACCGACTGTCCATGACAATTTCCATATTTTAGGATTAACTATTCCTTTAACCACAACAATGGACATTAAAACAAGACAAAATGTAAGATTCTTAAATGTTCAAATCAAAACTCAGATGGTCCTTTCAAAAATCATGGGAAATCTTTCGCACAAGCATTTTTTTCCTTCCCCTGAGAGTATCCGAGTTAATGAGTTATAGAGCCCGAGCTAACAAATGGACGAGGACAGAGAATCTATGCATCCTTTAATTCTTAACCCCATCTGCAGTCAAAGCGTTCAACACAAGATTGATTCATAGTTAATGCAGCCTGACGCTCGGCGTGTGAGAGAGAGGGAGCTGGGGAGAAAGGAACAGATAAAGGGGGAAGGGGGGGCTCAGCCTGCGACCAGTGTGAAGAAGAGTTCAGAGGGTCTTTTCCCACACGCAGTCAGGGCATCCGTGGGTCCCGTAGCGTGTGAGCATCAACATACACCGCTGTGCATAACGCATGTTCTGTTCTTACGCACTCCACTACAGAAATGCACACTTGTATTAAAACTATTTTTATACACAGAATAAGTGCACTACAGGCTAAAGAGGCTGCAGCTTTGAAATTTAATAACATAATTATTAGGAAGATTCTTATTGCACCGTGGAGGCAATAAAAGCAAATCAGTCATGGTTCTGACAATATATTATTAAACAGTAAGAGCGCAAGCATGTTATCTACCTGTGTACTTTCAGCGTCCAAAATATATTCAAAGCGTCTATATATGTCAGCATGAGCGTGTGTGGATTTTGGGGAAGCGTTGGTCCTACAAATGTGGTTCTGTGATGTTTCTATAAATGGGCAGTGAATATTTTCGAAACGGTGGGATGTGGTCAAACTCTCCTAGCACAGAAACTGCAGCATTTGGATCACTACATAACGTGAATCGCTGTGAATTTAGAGGAACTTCCTCAAAGTTTCCAGCAGCGCTGCAGTGCACTGAATACCTCAGGCTAAATCATTGCAATTAACATTGCAAGAGCAACGAATGGAAGTGATAAAAATAGTGTCTGATGACTCTGATAAGAATCGTTCACGTTCCTGCCTTCATGATGCACAACGCCATTTCCAACAATGCTGTCTGGGTGGAGAGTTCACCGGAGTTTGAGACACAGCCATAATTATAGCATCAACTATAGTCAGTACAACCTTTATCATGACAAATATGCAATACCACAAATTAAAAAAAATAAATAAATAAATAAAAAAAAAAAAAGTCAAGAGTTATCACAGGAACTTATCCTGCATCCCTAAAGTGGTCACCACTGATTTTAACCTTACTGACCCTTCAACTGTTTACTCAGCTAATTTAATTTACTTCAGCCACTGTTTGGTTAGGCATCAAAGTAAAAGCATAAAAACATCGTAAACAATGCCCAACGTTGATTGCTGATTTCTAACCTTTGATAATTTCATCTCCACCCTCTGTGTCATTAACCAGGAAACCATCTTGTTGTTTGGGTCATTTGAACTTCATCATATGCGAAAGCTACAAAACATCCTCATAATATAACATCACACAGTTTTCCATCAAAAGTCAGAATGAAAAAGTTAGAAGAATGAATAAAAATAAGTGTGTGATATTGACAGATAAAAGGTTAAGATTATGTTATGCTTAAGCAAACTAACTTAAGCTCATGTAAACTATCAGGTGATTCAAAACTAGTAAACAAACTTGCTGTTGATCAAAAATGTAAAACAAGAAAAAAGTGCATATTGTATTAACATTACATAAACTAACATTTGGAATAGTACAGGAATTACGAAAACAACTTAATCGTTTAGGCTTGAAGTACATCTCAAAAAAATTCAGACTTGATTCAAACCTTTACAAAATGTTCATTAACTTATGAAAACAGTGTTAAAACTGCGTCTACTTAATAGTAAAATGTTAATACGATCGCGTATGAATTTCTTCAAAAAATCCACAAGCGGATCTAGTTATGAAAAGTAAACAAACATGCTGGAGAATGTTGTCTCTGGCAACACTGTGTTACTACGATTATTGTCTCAAAGGCAGAATAACTAGGTGGCAAGATCCCCACCGTGGACAAGAATGTACTTCTGAATAACCGGCATCACGTAACATTGTTGCACGAACACAACAATTGCTCAAATGTATCGATTTACGATCGCGATGAAGTGATTCGGTTCACTTACCGGTGTAAATGTATCCAGTGAAACACTCCAGTTTCTTTAAGCCACTTCTACGCATCCGCCATCTTCAGCATTAGCTATGTTTGTTTAAATGGGAAACACTCCCAAAGCTTAAAGAAGCCTGCCCGAACCATGCGCGCGGGGGCTTCTGGGTAATGTAGTTCCGCCATTCGGGCGCTACGCGCGTTCTACTCAGAGCTACAGCGGAAAGAAACTACAAGTACATGAACCCCCGCAGATCGAAAAATAGACATCCAGTAGGAGATGGGCAGTAGTAGCAATATCGTAGAAAAAATATAGTGCATTTATTTTTAGCTCATCCAAGGACCGCATAGATATAACAGTCACGTATCCCTAATGAGTAGGCTGACGTACGCCTTTATTTACATAAGTTGAGTGTGACGAATTCGCGGTCTTCGCCAGAGATCGAATTATGTGTTCGTAGCACACCTTTTTATTCATAGTCTGTCAAATTAAATTACTTTCTTGGCACTAAAACAGTGGTCCACCAACATTGCATTAGTACACAAGAAACTCACTGTACAGTTTAAACATTTACACGCAATATATATTACACACACACACACACACAAAGTATACATTAGACAATAAACACGATGTACAAGCACTTGCACAGTTACTTAAAGTTGCGAGTAGGTTGCAGAATGTTTTTCAATATGCACAATGTTGCATAATGTGATTAATTTGTCACCAAAATTGGCAGAAATACTGTGGATATTTCAATATGGAGGCATGGGACCCTGGACAACAAAACCAGTCATAATGGTCAGTTTTTTAAAATTAAGATTTATACGTCATCTGAAAGCTGAATAAATAAGCTTTCCATTAATGTATGGTTTGTTAGAGAAACTGAGGGTGCAAAAAAATCAAAATATTGAGATAACTGCTTTGAAATTGGTCCAAATTGAGTTCTTTTCTCAAAAAATAAGTTTTGATTGATTCACGGTAGGTAAGATATGATCCTAATATCCTGATGATTTTTGGCATAAAAGAAAAATCTTGACACATTCAATGTATTGTTGGCTGTTGCTACAAATATACCCATTCTGCTTAAAACTGGTTTTGTGGTCCAGGGTCACATATTTTTGAGACATTGCAAATGTTTAGTTACTAACATGTTTGTTATTCTAGCCATGATATTATGCATTGATTTTATCGTGCACTGATGATGCTTGCAAAGCAAATGGGTGACATACTGTATTTCTGTATGGTTAGAAAGAATCTTGTAAAGGTAAAATGCCACTGAGAATCCATTTTAAGTGTGCAAATAGTAATAAATAAAAAATTAAATAATAAACAAATACGTTTTTTGAAACTGCTGCATGTGCTACAAAATAAAACCTGCAATGTACAATATATATGACACAGCAAAGTTTGATACCCTTACTGTAAAATATCAAAAGCATGTGTTTCTATACCTGATATGCATAATATGCTCACATTTTGTGATGCATATTTATTTAGATCTTCATGTAAAGAGAAATGAATGGCCAAAACTGCATTTTAGGACACACTCGTATTCTTACGGTCTGCAGAGGCTGTAAGTGCTCTGCCCTCTGAAGACCAGACATGGAAGATAGCAATGAACTCGTCTCCATGGTGATCTCTGAGGCATACCAGTGTAGAATTTCAACTGTTGGAGAAGGAGACAGCGCTAAAGAGGGAGGGAGGGAAGGAAAAAGAGAGGGGAGGTAGGAACGGTGGGAGGGAGGGGGAAGGGAGAACGGAGAGAGAGACACAAACCGAGAGAGGGAGAGAGAGAGAGAGTAGTAATTAGCTCATTGCTTGCTGTTTCCTGTCATGACAGTTCCCTGCTATACAACCTCTGGTCTCATCTGGCCAAAAAAACATAGACGTGAAACTGAGGCATCAAGCAATTCAGCCAAGGAAAAAGTCATGTTGCTATGGAATATATATTTGTTAATGCATGCATGGCAAGGAGACGTGCAAAGTTGAAGCGGAGCGCTACTTTTTAAATCTTATTTTTAAATAACATGTAATAACATGCTATACGAGATTTTTAAAAATCTGGTTATGAGCATATTTGACCACAAAACTGAGAGTGCCCCAATAACATTCTTCAGAATGAGGCCCATAGACCTGTTGTTGTTCCCTCCCCCAATTCACAGCACAATCTGACTTCCCCCTTCCAAGAGTGTGAGATGCTTTACCCCCCAACCCCCTTCGCTCTGTCTGTCCCCTTTGAAAGGACAGGAGATAGCAGTTTTAAAGGACAGGAGATAGCCCCCAATCATCTGCATCTATAGATTCTCTACCTGCAAACATGCAGTCATGAACCTCTCTTCGCCCATCCCCTCTCCAGATGAAGTGCTTTAAAGATTTTCTAGGTTAAATCACCTCTTCAGGAATGTACAAGTAAGAAGTGAGTAAAAAAAGCACAATAATTACATCTGTTTAATTCAAGGTTAGGAAACTGTATCACTGCACTCAAAGCTCTTTAAAGGGATAGTTCACCTAAAAATAAACATTCTGTCATCATTTACTCATCGTCACGTTGCTCTACACCTGTATTGCTTTTGTTTTTGTTTTTTTTGTGGAAGCTAGAAAAAGACATTTTGAAAAGTGGCTGTCTTTTTTTTTGCTCATACAATAAAGTCAGTGGGTACCGCAACAGTTTGGCTACCAAAATATCTTCATTTGTGTTCCACCCCATGAGGGTGAGTAAACAATGACGGATTTGTTCATTTTTGGGTAAATTATTCTTTTAAGGCAACTGAGTGTTCAATTTTTGGTGACTAAACTGCATTAAACCAGCAAATACCTGTGACTCGCATGAATATCTTAAGATACTGTAGATATGGAGCTGAATAAAATCAGTGTGCCTATGGAAAAAACTCTCCATATCATCAATATTTCTTTGGCTTGAGATCTTCCATGCTGTGTGAGTGTGTGTCTGTGTCAGTATGTGTTTTGATTTATTAATGCAGCAGGGAGTCTCAGACAGCTGTCCTCAGCATAGATGACAACACGAGGAGTAGAAAGCTGAATAGCCTCCTCTAGTGGACAGCTTGTGACATGATCTACCAGATCTGTGAACGATATTATGTTAAGTATTCTATTTAATAGAATTAAAATTGAATAATGTAACGTACCATCATTCATCAAAATATCGTCTTTTGTGTTCCACTGAAGAATCGAAGTCAAACAGGTTTGGAATGACGTGAGAGTGAATAAACGATGACAGAATTTTCACGTTTGGGTGAACTGTTCCTTTAAGAATTAGTCATTGAACAGCCCGTGTTGATTTACAGCTAATCTAAATATTGGGGTGAACCTGACCCACTAGTATTCCTACAGGTTTGTCCAAGGATTTGGACTAGTAAGGTAACGCCTAATGCTTATAGATTGTAAATCTAGCAGTTTCCTTTGATCTGATATACACATGTTGGTTCTTTTTAGATATTAAGACACAAAGTCTGGTTTTGCAAGGAGGCGTGGGGTGTGTTTTGGCAGCTGATTCACTCCAAGGTGCTTCAGAACCTGTCGAACTAGAGTGGGTTTTCGATAAGCTGTGCCCAAACCCCACCCTTTCAGATCTGTTATAAACATATGGTCATGGCATCCTGAGTAGGCTATAAGTTTTAAAACACTAGGCGCCATGCACTTACCTGGCTTTGTAAATGATTACAGAAAAAACTGGGTATCATATACATTCAGAACCAAACAAACGTACACAAAAACAGGTTTGATATTCTCCTCTGACTGAACGGATTTACAGTCTGAAGATTAAAAACTAGAGTCTGATACCTGGTCACAAGACGGTGATGACGCGTTTTAACGGTCATCATCATTATAAATCGTTAAATTTTTTTCATATTTTGATTTGAAAAAAAAAAATGTACATTTATAACACTGTACTTTGTATTATATCACCTTTTCATCAAGTTACAAAAAATTGTTAACGCTAATGTTTTTCTAATGCCGCCTCTATGGAAGGGACAGTAAATTTGACGTCGTTCGCTCTTCTGGCTGTCGATATCAGTCTCTCTCGGTTTTTTATTTGATTGAAAGTCGTGAAAACACTATTGTCGAGTTTTTCTTTGTTATTTGAGCAAATGGGAATGCAAAAAATATATATTTGTGGTACACTCCCATACTGGGTTTCTCGGATTTTACCCAACTATGACGACTTCCGGTATGAGAAACACTTAAATGTGAGAAAGGTCCATTGACTTCCCATACTATGGAATCACTAAAGATTCCAGGTTGCCAGCATTCTTCAAAATATCCACAACAGAAATCATACAGATTCGAAACAACTTGAAAGTGAGTAAATGTATCAGGAATTTTCATTTTTGGGTGAACTGTCTCTTTAAGGCTTTACTGTTCAAGTAGAAGTCTCTCTTAACACTAATGTAGGCTACTTGAAGAAACAACTAGATAACCAACCCAAGCTGTTTGCATGTAGAATCAATGATGTGGAAAGAATCGGTGAATGATTCAGAGGTTAATAATTAAATTCAAATCCAATCTTTTCTAACTGCATATGTATCCAAAACATATTTGAACTTGATATTAGCATTTAAATTTGATTTTCATCTGTGTGTAGTGAATCTGTTTTACTACTTTAACAAGTATTTGTTGTAGTTGAATGTAAAACACCTTTAACAAGCGGTTGGCTGTGTTCAGTTTTAGCCGTACACATCAAGGCCTAGCTTCTTTTTCAGTTCACAATCCTGCCACAGCCTGTCTGTACTGAACAAAAGACATTTACTCAGGAAACCTGTCGGCCAATCAGCTGCCGCCTTTCATCCTGCCTGTAAAAGCCGGCCAATGGCAGAAGTGCTTTCATAGCTGTTATCAGAATGTTGGCTTGGCTGGCTTGGAGAGCAGAGACTGCTGTGTAGAGAGAGAGAGAGGGAGGGCTGTCCTCCATGTTTTAATAAGCATTGACATTACCCACTGTTTTAAGCCATGCATCCACAGAGGTAAGAGATTTTTCATTGCTTGTATGCTTTTTCCACTACTAATGCTAATGGTTGACTTGTGTCATGCAGAAATACAGGATTTTCTGAGAGACAGGGGACAAAAAAGCTGTCCCAACACCAAAGAGCTGGATCCTGGCAGGCAGAGGCAACTCAGAAATCACACTCACACTGTGTTTTAGTCTCCAGGCTCGCATGGCTGACCTGTGCTAGCACTGTGACCAAAATGGCCTCTTCTGGTCTCTCTCCTAGTAATGTTTCTCTAGAGCCGGAGAGGAGCACAGACGTGTCAGGTTGTGTCACAGGCCAGACCTCTCAAAATGGAAGGCCCTGAGGAGCAGACAGTACAGACAGTACAGACTGTAAGAGGAAGCGCACATGTAGATCGAGCAGCAGTTTTGGCTCGGGTTGCAAGTTAAGGGAACACTTTTCAATGGCCGACATAATGCTGAATGTCCATTTTGCGCAGGATGTAGGCCTAATTCGCAAAAGCATACAGCAGATTGCTTTTGCTGACAGACTTATTGGATCTGACATAGAAGAGACTTTCTTTTCTATTAATAGATGCATATAGATGGTGAATTAGGCTTGTGTTTGCCTTTCTAGGTTAAATACAGGCTTCTGTCTGTTTGCTCAGGTTGTAAAGACTCTGTACAGGCCAGGCATTTTATCAAAACTTAGTTGTGGTATGAGTTGGCAGCCATTTCAGACAGACTTCCTCTTTCAGCTGTGCAACCACAAAGACTGTTTTTGTGTCTGTGAATGCAATCGTTTTTTCTCAATGTGGCATAATTAATATTACGTCTGTATCCAGTATTTAAAATATATTTCTCTTGGATGGCAAGTCATTGGATACAGCAGTCGTCTGATCAGAGGTCAGAGCAGACAGTGGACTAGTGGTGTTTTTCCACAACCATATGGTCAAACTGAGGCGTTTTTTTTAGTTCTTAACCTGCAAAATAACCTGCGTGTTTGACAGTTTGGCTGTCAGAGTGATTTAACCTGATTGTTGGCTTCACCTGTGTGATTGACAGTGAATGTGTACATATTTCCTGATACCTGTTTGAGATTATTCTTTTATAAATGTGATTTAATACTTAACTGTTTAAATATTTACATTTTTGTGGGATGGATCAGTTTGTGTATTATAAAAAACTATTAGAGGATTAATTACAGCGGATAGATAATTAGAATTTTAAGTGATAATAACTTAAAATCACTATTTTTAGTAGTAGACAAATCAAAGCTTCCATGATAAAAAGTTTTTTTTAATATGAATTAAATTTTTATTTTACTGTTTAAAAAATTAAGATAAGTTTAAATGTATGTTACTCCGAGAAAAAAAAAAAAAAAAAAATATA
>JAHKKF010493509.1:0-16363 GCA_019740295.1 Labeo calbasu | reverse complement strand
GTTGGAGTCAGTATAATATATATATATATATATATATATATATATATATATATATATATATTTATTTTTTATTTTTTATTTTCTATTTTTTTGGGAAAGACATAGAAATGAATACTTTTGTTTAGCAAAGATGCTTTAAATTGATCAAAAGTGATGATAATTTATAATGACATTTTATAATGTTACAAAAGATTTCTATTTCAGATAAATGCTGTTCTTCTGAACTTTATATTCATCAAACAGAAAGTTTTCAACATAATAATATTGTTGAGCAGCAATTCAGAATATTAGAATGATTTCTAAAGGATCATGTGGAGAGGAGTAATGATTCAGATTTTGAAATCACACTAATAAATTACATTCAAAAATATTTTTGAATAGAAAGCAGTTATTTTAAATAAAAATAGTTTAGAATTGTACTATTTTTGCTGTACTTTGGATCAAATAAATGCAGGCTTATTGAGCAGAAGAGACTTCTTTAAAAACATTACAAATCTTTAATCTTTCATCAAAAAACTTTTGACTGGTAGTGTAACTTTTAAACAGAATCCAGCCTGAGGATGACTGAGTTTAATTTGACTACTGACAAATAAGCCGTCGTGTATCCGTTGAGCCAGCGGTGACAGAATCCACCTCACTGAACTGAAGCAACATGTGGCCAAACCCAGAAGGAATCCAGAGAGGGAATCATCTGTGCAGAGGAGATAGACCATGTTCTCACAGCTGCTTTCTTCAGCTTGTGGCAAAATAACTGACAGATAAGCTGCTAAGAACAAAACACTTTAGCAGTTTAGAATGTAGTGTGCAATGACCCATCGGTATCAGATGAAATCACGATTTTTAACTTCGGTCAGGCTATTTTTAAAATATATTCAATGGGCTACTATACAGAGTGAGTATAAAGAGTATTTTTGTAGGCCTTATTTTTATACAGTAATCCAAAAGCCAATGGAAAAATCCTTTTGGGTTTTTGTCCAGGAGACCAGGATGGTTCTAACTTCCAGGTTGGCCTACAACATTATGTACATGTACACTGCTGCAGCAATGTATAAGACAACAACAAAAAAAAAAACCAGTGCATTTCGGCATGAAATGAAAATGAATTTAGAGCTGCAAAACGATTAGTCGTGATTAATCGATTCAAAATAAAGGTTTTTGTTTACATACTTTATGTGCGTGTGCTGTGTGTATTTATTATGTATATATAAATACACACACATATATGTATATATTTTAAAAAATATTTGTATGTGTTATATGTATTTGTACGTAAACACTTGTATATAATTTATATTATATTTAAATATAAATATTTTACATATAAATCTAACATTTTTCTTTAATATATACATGTATGTGTGTGTACTTATATATATATATATATATATATATACATAATAAATATACAGAGTGCACACACATATAGTATGTAAATATAAACTTTTATTTTGAATTGATTAATCATGACTAAACGTTTTGCAGCTCTACCTAATTTTTATATATATTTAATAATATTTTTCAAAATGAGATACTATTAATACGTTACTGTCATGGATCACAGAAATCAATGCGTCTCAGCTGGAAGAAATGCTGTGCCATCAAAACTTTCTCAAGCGCCAGCTGTCCGTTTTCAGAAGAGCGCTTGGCATTTTTTTCAGCTGGCTAAAAATGCTTTGGTGGACTCACGTTAATTGAATATTTATTGTTAGGCATATGGCCGATTAGTCTCTTTTTTTTTGCATTTATCACTGGAGCCAAACCTGAGAAGGGAGTCCAGAAGATTCCACTGCGTTCCTGGACATGTAATTTACGAAGTTGTAATTTAAAGGCGGACATGAAAAACATCCCACAGTAACACTGTTAACCCTCTGGGGTCAAACACCGGTGCGGTCTTGTTTTTTCCTTGATGACCGCGAAAAGAACTAAAATATAGAATGTATAGTCAGAATAACATGAAAACAATGTGCTTTTGTAAAATAAATAAAATAAACAAGTTGTGCTCTCTGCTGAGTGCTGTCTCGGTCTCTGTCACCTCTCTTTACAGACACGTAGCCTTAATAAAACAACCTGAATCTCCACTAATACGTGCCTCACAGACATGAGAAATATATGAATACACTGTAAAAAACAAAAAAACCACAATTTGTTGAGTCAACTTAAAATAATTTGTAACCCTGCCGCCTTAAAATTTTAAGTTCAGTCAACTGACTGTTTTAGTCAACCTGAAATGTTGTACTAAGTGACAACTTAGATATTTGAGTTGACTTAACAAAAAGTTTGGTTGTTAAACTTAAATATTGGGTAGGTTACTCAGCTGCCTTTCAATTTTAAGTTGAATCAACTCATATATCTAATTTGTCACTTAGTACAACTTAACATTTTAAGTTGACTAAACTTTTTTCAGTTGACTGAACTTAAAATTTTAAGGCACCCGGGTAACGTCTACATTTAAATGTAGTTAGTCACGTCGAAAGCACATATTCTCTGATAAAGTAATCCGTATGATACCAACGTGAGCTCTAGTTTTACCTGTCTAAACTCATCTCTAATGTAATCATGCCCACGAGCTTTTCAAATTTTAAACATCCAAGTGAGACACACGGACATCACTAACGTAAACAAACATGAACATTCAACAAGTTCATCTCAGCTACTTTTCGTTTCTGGAAGAAGACGTGCTGAGAGAATTAAGCCAGAGTTTACCTAATAAGAAGAACGCAACATGAAAATTATACTAACGACACATTTTATTGTCAATAATGGTAACGGCATTGTAACAGGGAAAACAGTAATTCGTGTGATTACTCGTTACTGACAGAAGTAATGCTGTTAGTAATGCCGTTTATTTATAACGCCGTTATTCTCTTCATTGGTCCCAATACAAAGCGAAAGATTAGTAGTTACTTCCTTTATGTGAACTGTAAGAAAAAAATATTAACATTTTTCTTTTTTCAAATAACATAAATGTAGCTTTGGAGTTGGAATCTATTCAACCACTAGCTGTGTAACTAAAAACACCCACCTCACACTGAATCCCGTGACCTGAGGTCGAAGATATAGGATATGTGGCCTGTATTTCTTTGGGAAGTGATGGATGAAATGATGTATTGGGTTGCGTAGAGGGTCTGTGAGCAGATATGGCAGGGATGACCTGCTACGGATATCTGGACAGATACTACAGGAGTTTTCAGCTTGAGAAAGCACCGAATCCCTGACACACTCTCCCATTACTTTGTGTCCAGCCAGGCTAGCCTGTGGATAAATGTTGTCACGTTCAGGGAAACCACTTGACTAATGGTTTCCTCCATGCATGAAGCCATGAAATTATGTAGCAATAGCTGGTTCAGTGACGGTGCCTTGTTTTCCATTTGGTTTCTGATTTATTGTGGCGAGTGATTTTTGGAGACGGAAATCTAATGGAGGCAGTGAGAAAAGAGGCGTTTGTGTCTGATCCGCCGGTGTGTGTGACGGAAAGGCAGGGCTGGATGTCAATCTGTGAAGTCCTCTGTGGAATTGGATCCAAACCAAGGGGAAAGACTCTGAATGAAGTGTCTCTCCATTTTCACTCTCGGCTCAAGAAGAACAATAACAGATGCAGTTGATAGGAAATACGCATTCTGAGCAGCAGAGTAATTCAAGAGGATTCTCATTCTTTCTCATATTCACTCTGTTCTCTCTTTATAGTGTTGCTTTTTCACACGCATTCCATCCAAGACTAAAAACCAGCGCAACACCATTGTGTCAGTCAGGGCCCCCCACTGAAACCTGGATCTCTGTGACAGTAGGACTATATAGTGTTCCAGCATGCCGTCCTGTCAGAATGGAGGCCACACACTGTCACCTTCAGCCTTCCACTAGTAACACCCATAATTACCCACTGGGTGGTTTGAAGGAAGTTGGGTGTGTGGGGGAAAAGCCCTGAAATGGGTCAGCAGGGCCACTGGGTTCAGGGTACTTAACAGTATCTGTAATTAAATCTGACAAGTGATTATCTGTGATTCTAAAAATCTTTTGTCTGTACTAGTATTTTTTTTTATTGTAATTTGTTTATGCATTTATTTATTTTCAATTAGTGTTGCTGGATGGCAGGAAAAGGGATTATGGAGCTGTCCAATACTGTGGTGCTGAAATGCAGTTTCAGCATGAAGAACTCTGGGTGGGCTGTCTCACGCTATGCTTTTTATCAGCTTTAACTCCTGTTTCCCACTAGACGTAAAGGGATTTTGGGTGATAATTATTCTAGTCCTTTCAAAATATTTGAAAGGAATAGTATGAAATGTTGTGTTATCAACAAAAGCCTCTGTTGCCTTGAAAATGCTTTAAATTAAGTTTGTTCAAACAACTTTTAACATTCTTTTTAATCATTTATTATTTATGACCAAAATAAAAATGCAGTATGTTACAAGTGTTTTGGTACAGCATTTGTCTGAAAATACATCTAAAAGCCTATTTCTTTAAAAAGAATAGGCTATTTTACATGTAAAAAAAAAAGTTATATTTATATAAAGTTGTAAATAAAACAAAAATGTACTGGAGTACTTTTATTTAAAAAACAAAAAATACAGCTTCAAAATGTAACATTTAATTCAATATAATGTAATGTAATTTTTTTTTTTGCAATACAATTGTTTCTATACAATTTTTTTACATTATTCTTTTACAAGGAACTAAGCCTATGGGTAAGACTTCTGGTTCATTATCCGCTATAGGAAAATAATGAGAAGAATAACAACGTGCAGTTAATGGTGAAACTGTTTTCACTACAAACTAGTCTGTTCATAATTAAGATAATACATTAAAATAATATGGTAAGAGGCACCGATTTGCAATATTAAGCGGGTTGCTAAAAATAGCTGTACACCGTAAAACAAAAATTGTGGCTTCAACTTAAAACAGTTTGTTACCTGACTGCCTTAAAATTTTAAGTTTAGTCAACACAAATAAGTTGCACTTAGTACAACCTAACATTTCAAGTTGACTAATCTTATTCGAGTTGACTAAATTTATTTTGAGGCAGCCAGGTATCAAATTATTATTTTTTTTTTTACAGTTTTGCAGTGTATGCAATGGAAGCCAGACCCAAAAATTGTACAAATGGCCATGTCCGCTCTTACGGGAGGTTGATACGGTAAGGTAACTTAACTAGTTAGCTAGTTTGAGTTAACTGCACTGCTGCTATTGGTTGAGAACAAGATTCAAACTGAATTGATCTGGATACACTAGCTGAATTGAGTTAGTGTTAAACTCACAGCTGAATAATGACAATCTTTCCTTCATAATTGAAGGCTTTTGCAACATGACAATTTTTGAACAGAATTGAAACAGCATCGAACTGAATGTATTTATTAACCATTTATTACTTATAACTTGTGATTTTGTTACATCTGGAGTTCATTTTCTACTCAAAATGACACATTCATGCTCAGAAATGAACCACAAAATGTTACCGTCATAATGTATTCTGTACCAAGTATTGAAGTCTCTGTGTTCGGATGAGCGCTGCTTACTGATTATGTAGACATGGTGTCTACATGATATCTGTTGTATAATTTACTTACACGTTTCTAGGTAGCATACATTTAAAAGCATGGTTTAATTAGATGTTATATTAAGTAAAATCAAAGTACTGCCAAGTAAACTTTGACGAAGTAAAAATTACTCAAACATTTCCTGGCCAAGCTGAAGTTACTTTATTTGTTAAATTTATTTAACTTGGGTAAGTAGATTTTACTTAATTCTGTAAGTGAAATTACATATCATTATGTAATTTTTATTATGTAACTTAATTTCTCTTATAAATGTTAAGTTTAATAGTAAGTTGTACAGAGCAGTAGCAGTAAAATTAACTTAAAATGTGTTAGTGCAAATTGTTACGTTTTTTTTTTTTTAAGTAAATCCTACGAGTTATGTTTTCAAGGGTACTGGATACAGTACACAGATGCACGTTTGCTTTCTGACACAGTCCACGTGCTTGAGTCTGTCCTCAATAGGACAAATGGAATGAACGAACGTTCGCTTTGACATGTTTGGTTTAAACAGCGTGTTCGAACAAGTGGATAGTTGATTTTTAATGGAGTATTTTGTTTTGTAAACAAGGCACAGTGTCATGGAGAGATCACAAACAGACATTTGTTGAAAGATGAAGCGGTACTAGATCTGACTGCAGCTTCATCAAAAACTGTAAGTAAATGATTTCATAATGCTTTGTCTGGAAATGACCATTTTTTTCCATATTGTCAAAACACTCACATGCAGTAGCTAGAGGGCGTTGATAATCCTATGCAGTGACCTTAGCCAATCATAATAGTGGCCAATTCCTGACAAGCCGTAAAAAACAGGTCGTTTTAGACAAAGGGTCAGAATGCCCGTTGAACGTAATCGTTTTTCCACACATTAATTTCTTTTATATATTTTTTGTGGGAAAAATTGTATTAACATTATAAGTAAACCTCAAGGAACATATTAAAATAATAATAATAAAAAAAAATCCATGTCATGCCCCCTTTAAAACGCTGTGCAAATACATTTGACTTTGACTTGTCATAGTTGGCCAACTAACAGGTTATTAATGTACCATTTTTGCGTTAATTTCCTCTCAGTCTATTTTACAGTGTGCGTTGAGGGTTGTATTTCAGAAGTTAACCGCCGTGAGAAATAGCTCAGGCAGTAATGAGCCGTATCTGTGGATCAATAGCGTGATGCTGCGCCGAGCGAGAGCAAAGCCACGAATATGTGAAAGAATGCGCGAGGGGTGGAGTTCTGCTCTTTTACTTTCCACTCCACACAGCGCAGACAGAGAGCTCTCACCGCTGTCAGAAGAGTCGCGCACTTGTACTCTTCCTTAAGTGTTTCGTTCAGCAAACCAAACCCTTTATGCAGTCTTGTTTTTCTTTCTTGCAACATTGCTGTTTTCTTCTTTTAAGCGCATCACAGGGCATCCGCGGTCTCCAGCGCGCCTCCAGCACAGACGCTGATTCTCTGTCACCCTGCTGCTGCGGTCCTGCGCGCGCCCGCGCCTCGCTGGAGCTGAGAGATTTTAGTAAGCACCGCAGCACCCAGAACTGCAAAACTGTTTGAAGTAGAGAGCTTCCTCTTGTCCCGTGCGCCCATGGAAGGCGACGTTATGGATAAACTGGAGGACATGGCCTCAGTGTGCGAGTTCGACCCTATCACGGGGGATATTCCCGCCACCAAAGTGGAGATCACCGTCTCCTGCAGGTATGAGGCAGAATCACTTTACATTGACTCACTCAAATTAAATCACTTCGATGTTCTGGCGTTCATAGTTCATGTTGACCACATAATATCAGTTGTTTGACTATATAAAGATTCTTTAAATGTTGTTGTTGTTGTTTTTTTCTTTTAGTTCAGCAAATAATTTTCTTATTTAAAAAAAAATTACATGGTTTTAGTGGTCTCAAGATGAGTATTTGGTTCTTTGGATAAAAAAAAAGTTTGATTTTCTTCATTCTGTGGGTTTTTTTCTGACCAGCATACTGGTTCTGTTAACTGAGAGCATGAGAATTATAAGTATGTAGATGGTTTTGGTCTAAAGAAGCATAGAAATGTTTTTCTTCGGACTTTATTACATATAACTGTTAATGGAATACACTTTTGGTTATGAGCCGCCATGAATGATAAAAAATAAAGTTTTAGAAGTAGCAGTTCACATGCAACAATTTTGATTCCAGACTTTCTGGCTCTGCAATATTGATATGAGCGTAAACGTCTAATATATCCAGTGCGTTGCATCTATATAGACCAATTTTGAGGAGACGTCACAGTGACGTCACTTGCAGCTGCGCGCATAGTGGTTGCAGAAAAACACTGGTAACCAGTGGAGGTAAACGAGTAAATATTTTTGTGCCTTTTGATCTCAAAATCGGATTGCAAATAATTTTTATAGAATACGGTCGTCAAAGACGCTATTTAAACCTAAACGCAGATGTTTAAACGGACACACTATGGATGAAACTGCTATGGCTACTCTACTTTTAAAGCATAAATTTGATTTAAACAATAGGTTTACATAATATTCACATATGCCGTTCATAGGGGACGTATTGAATGAGCCCTACAGTTACAGCATGAAATATTATGTAAATCTATTACTAATAACATTTTTACATAACTTTTTTTATTTCACCTCACAGTTCTGACTTTTTTTCACACATATGCAAGTTTATATTTCCTAATTCTTACTTTACAGCTCGATTTAACAAAACTAGTGAGTTTGTTAATTCTGAGGGGAAAAAAGCCAGAAGTGTGGGATATAAACTCTGAGCCGAGGGGAAAAGAGAGAATGACGAGTTGTTTTTTCCTCTAGAGTTGTGGGATATAATCTCAGAATTGCACAAATGAAGTCAGAATTTTGAAATATGAAATCAAATTGACCTGTTTTATTCTTTTATTCCACGGCTCCATAGACTGCCACTTGAACCGCCCACAAAAAACCATCATCCCTGTTTCGGATCTGTAAGACTATACCACATTTTGAAAATGACATCTAATCGATACAATCTATATTCTTTTTTAATCTAAGTATTCTGTACCGTATCCGTGTAATTCTCTCCCGGGTTTTCTGCAATCATGCTGCGCGCGCATCCCAACTGTTTACGAACAGATAATTGGTCTATAGGCTGCTTGCCCAAAGCACTTATAGTCTCCATATAGAGATGTCATAAGTTGTCAGATGCTCCCCCCAAAAAATCATCTTTTCTTTCCATCAATAATGTCATGTTTGTGTATTAGTTCTGTTACATTAACTGCTTGTTAATGGAAATCCATCTTCAATTTTTCAAGTGTGATATTACTAGTTGCCAAATCAAAGTTCTGAAGCAAACAGTGAATATGCATGAGATGGAGCATAAAAACCCCACCCAGATGTCTTCATGTCAATGCATATAGTCTTCACCCCTGGTGAAAAAAACAGCATATGCTGGTAGGTATGTTTTGATGCTGAGATGCTGGTTAGGTAGGTTTTGATGCTGGTTTAAGCTGGTCCTTAGCTGGTTCATGCTGGTCCTTTGCTGGTTTATGAAACTTGACCAGCTAAGGACCAGCATAAACCAGTAAAGGACCAGCATAAGCCAGCTAAGAACCAGCATCAAAAGTACAAAATAGCATGGATGGCTTTTTATATTTCGCATCTTTACTTTAAGAGCATACAATGTTGCTCTTATTAGGAATGCATCACTAAAACGCTGCTACTGGAAAAACAGGTTCTGAAATGTAGAGAAAATGAATTTCAGTCATGGGGCTCCGCAGCCAGGACCACAGCCGGTTCATTGCTCAAACTGATAGGTGGGCTATTGGTTTGGGTTTTCAATCATCTTGAGGAGTAATGGATACGGCTGGCGTACTCAACATCTGCTATGTCTTTAATAGTCGCTTATAGTCAATTATACACGCTCCAGTCCAATTTAGACAAAATGATTTTACTGAATTTCCCAACTTGACAGTCAGACCATCTATTTAATGAGAGCAATTTCCTGTGCAAGTAGCTAATAACCATAAGCTCGCCAACTTCTTAGCTGCAAGTTAATATTGCCTGCTGTCTGCATAGAGAAAGAAAGAAAGAATACTGATTATGGGTGTAATTTGGTATGATTGTTAGCTGAATAAATTTCTCTGTTAAAGACCATGACTTCATCACATTAGCTAAATGTGATCTCAACTGTTTTTAATAAACTAGATATAAAGTGCTTTCAAAATTGAAGTACATTTGCAACTAAACGATTACATCAAAAAACAAGCAATAGTGCCAATTATACATTACACAAAAACTCTGAGCTCTTTAGTCTTAAATTGCATTTTAATTTGAACTTGACATGATGTATATTTGAAAAGGGCCTTACATGACAAGTATATTTTTTCTTATTCCTGAAGGATTGCTAATGGATTCATTATCCATTATAAACAGATTTATATCCCATATCCATACATCCAATGAGTTCAAATAAATGTCTAATGGATAAATCTGGAGGTTAAACTTAAAACAGGAATAAACATTTGTCCAGTAGGAAGATACTTTTTAGAAGATTCTTGTTTGATCTGATTAGGATTGGTTCCCAGTTCTAATTATAAATTTCCATTAGCATTGCTTTATTGGATATTTTCACTCCTCTCGCTTCTACATCACAGATAAAAAACCTCATTAGTGTTATCAAATGTGTGATCATATTATAGATTTTTAAAAAAATATTTTTGTTATTATTTTTAATTGAATTTGATTTTTGCTGCCTTTGTCAGCGCAGGACATTCTCTCCAGGTCTGTGATGAGACTCAGCATGGTGGTGCTGAAAATCATCACCTGCGTTTGTTCTCTGTAATTGATTTAGTTTGGGCCGATTATCAGGGGATTGTGGCAGACATGGAATTGAATCGCTTCACTTCCTCCTCCAGATTCCCTCATAACCTGCTGATGTTTTTTGGAGAGCAGAAAGTTTGGTCTGACAAACCAGAGGCTATGTGATAACACTTATCACAAACTCACAAACAAAAGCTGTCCTGTGGGTGAGAGATAGGCAATTGATCCAGTTGTCTGGCACTAATTGGGTTTTGGACTCTGATTGGTTTGTGTTTTACTATAGTCAAATGACATTAAAAAGTTTGGATATACTTAATTGGTCTTAAGCATTAAAGAGATACCCAAACGTTTGTGCTCAAGAAATGTAATACTTCCATTCAGCAAGAATGCATAAAATTGATCAAAGATGACAGTAAAGACTTTTACATCATTATAAAATCTTCTATTTCAAGTAAATTCTCTTCTTTTGAACTTTCAACACACCAAAGAATCAAAGAACACAGTTTCCACAAAAGTATTAAGCTGCACAACTGTTTTCTACAGTTTTATATATATATATATATATATATATATATATATATAAAAAGAAATGTTACCTAAGCAGCAAATCAGAATATTAGAAGTATTTCTGAAGGATCTTTTTACACTGAGGACAACTGAGGGACTCATATGCAACTATTACAGAAGATTCAAATGTTCAATGATGCTCCAGAAGGAAAAACAATGCATTAAAAGCCAGGGGTGAAAATTTTTGAACAGAATTAAAATGTGCATTTTTATCTTTTTTTTTTTTTTTTTTCATTTAGTACTGCCCTTCAGAAGCTTCAGAAGCTACAGAAGATACTTACATGTTTCCCAGCAGACAAAATAAGTTCAGTTTACCCTGATCTTCAAATTCAAAAAGTTTTTACCCCCCGGCTCTTAATGCATCGTGTTTCCTTCTGGTGCATCAGTAAGCATTTGACCCTTCTGTAATAGTTGCATATGAGTCCCTCAGTTGTCCTCAGTGTGAAAAGATGGATCTCAAAATTTATACAGTCATTGTTGGAATGGGTTCAAATGCACAAAAATGCTGAAAAAACAAAGACTTTGTGGGACCTGAAGGATTTTTTTGAAGAACAGTGGGCAGTTTAAATGTTCAGGATAAACAAGGGACTCCTGAACAACTATACTAAACAAAACAAACAAACAAACAACAGCTGTGGTTCATTCAGGTAGCAACAGTATTAAGAATCAAGTGTATGTAAACTTTTGAACAGGGTCATTTTTATACATTTAATTACTATTTTCTCTTGTGAACTATATGTAAATGTCTATTGAGTGAAATATCTTCAGGACCAGTACTAAATAAAAAATAACATGCATTATGTATGATCCCTCTTATTTTTTAAAAAAAAATAATTAACATTTTGCAGATTCTGCAAGATGTATGTAAACTTAGATATTACATAGCTATTTTAGTATATTTGATGGAATAAAAAAATTGAATTAGTCTTATATATACAGCGTTTTGGTTGAATTTCCTTCAAACGGAATAAATAATTTTCATACTGGACTGGCACGAAGCACTTCTAACTCTTCTTTACAGCTAACTACACAAATATAAATGGCAGTATGGCCCAACAAAGACAAAAGGCAGTAACTACTGCAAAATTGGAACCAAGAACATGCTTTTCAGAGATTTTTGATTGATTTTTTTTTGAGACTTTTTCTCTAAATCTGACCATTCTTGAACTGAGCGCACCTGTCAGAACAGATCATAGTCATTTTACTCATGACTCAAATGTGTAGATACACACAATGTGTAGTTACTGCTTTTTACTTACTGCATCCCCTATAACTAGAGGGGTAATGATAAATACCCAGAGCCGATCCTTCCTATAAACAAAATACACAAGCTGCGTAGGGCCCCCAAAACACCAGGGGGGCCTTTTGCTCTTAAAGATGATTTATTTTTAGTTTCGTTTTTAAAGTGGGCCAGTGATTATCAAAATATGAATGTTCATTTGTTTTAATGAGCTGCGGAAAAGTCAGCTGTTTCTCAAGCGCTTCGCTTTGGAGACCTTTGGATCGCAATTCGAGACGTGGTGAACCACGGACAAATGCGAAATGCTGATAATGCTTCAAATAACAAATATGCTTTTAAACTAATAAGAACTGTTTACCACTATTAAGGATTATTTATATCGCTCTTTAGGTTTCTTCACCTAAAACCATTTAATCCTAAATATATTGGACATCAACAAAGCTCCTTGCTGCTGGGAAACATGGTTTTAGCAAGGGTGTCCTTGCCAAAACCTACGTGTCCCTGTTGTTACTATTCTCCATGAGTAGCTCTCTGTGTTGTAAAAGTAGAGGAATAAAGTTGCAGTTGTTGGCAAGCTTCAGTTTCACTGCAGATCCACGTCCTCCTCGTAGTTGACCTTGCAGGTGAGGAACCAGATCATGGAATACATCTACATTCACTCTGCACCCCTCTGCTGCTAGACTCTCTAGGCTCTACTCTGCTGAGGGCGGCTCTGTCTGGTGGGTATTTGCAAACCTGCAGATGATTTACGGTTGGGGTTCAGCTCCATTCTCAACGTGTGACTTGATTCCAAATGGATCCGTGGTGTATTGTAAGCCGTTATTGTTCTGTTGCTATTCGTTTGGCTCCGGTGCCTTTTATTGCTGAATTTTCTCATCTGATTATATATGCAAGAAAAATGAAGCACCTCTAGTCCCAGAGCTGTGAATATTAGAACAGATGTTTACATATTCCTTAGTGTCCTGCTTCCACCATGTCTTCCTTCCTAGAGTTAAAGGTGTAGTTCTCCCCAAAATCGACCCTCAGGTGACCAAAGGTGTATCTAGATGAGTTTGTTTCTTTATCTGAACAGATGAAGCTTCTGGGCAAAATAAACTCCACAATCCATAATAATGCTTCCTAAAAATGAAAAAGTCTATCCCCTGTTATCCTCGAACATCAAAATCCACCAATATATTTGTTTAGAACTGTTTTGGACTGTTTTGTAAACAATGCTTGATCTGTGTACATTTCTCTCCTGATTTAGACAAGATGAGTTTTTAACAACATTATGGATACAGGACCTTCTGTTTTTAGCTGGAAGCAATATATATATATATATATATATATTTAAGTTAAAATGTATTAATGATGAATTTATTCATTACAAACAGAGTTTTAACTTCACAAAACATTATTTTATGGACTGGAGTTGTGTGGATTACTTGTGGATAATTGTGATGCGTTTTGGACTCTCATTCTGACGGCACCCATTTACTGCAGAGGATTGATTGGTGATGTGCTGCTAAATTCTTCAAATCTATTCTGATAAGGAAGCAAACTCATTTGTATCTTGGATAACCTGAAGGTCAACAAATCTAGATTTTTATTTTTGGGTGAACTATTCCTCTAAATACTTTAAGTGAAAAACAATCAGGTCTGATTTTGCAAATGATACTTGAACTTTAACTGCTGATAAACAAAGTATCCAAAGTTAGACTGAGAGAAAGAGAAATGTAGAAAGATGGATAAGTAAATTAATTGACTGGATAGAAAGATGGATGGTGAGGCCTTCGCTGTGTGCTAAAGACGCAGAATCATTGCCAAAAGATGTGAGAGGCCGAATGAGGCTGAGAGATTTACAGTCATTATGTATTCATACTGTAATCTACTGCAGAAGTGATTGTGTGAGTGTGTGTCCTAGTTTATGCATTGTTTTCATCCAGTCTTTATTCACATCTTTTTGTCCTGTTTTTGCAGTGATCTCTGTCTGTAGGATTGATTGGCATAATTGGCATCTGGAGGAATCGACCAATATTACACTGCGGCAGTAATTTAGAATCTTTAAGAAAAACAAGTCTGTGATACGGCTAATGTTTGATTAAAATGAAATCATATGTTGGTAGATAACAGTTTTTAGGAGGAGGGACTGAGTGTCTGACCTCTGCGTGTCACAGAGGGAAGCGCTTAATATGGTGAATAGTCTAACAGATGGTTGAGGAAAAAAAAACAGCTGCTGAACGGATGGATGGGCTGGGTAAGAGCTTGGCCAGTTGTTAATTGAGCTGGCTGATTTAGTATGCGTATAAATGTGTTAGTAGAGCGAGTGTGGGTATGCCTGTGTTTTGATAGAGGATGGTGTCGAATCAAAGAGCTCACAAACCCAGAACTCTCTTGTGTGCTGTTCTGGAGCGTCGTGTGATGTGACAAAGATACTGGGAATAACAAGAGGCTTGTCTACACTTGCAGTTCAACTGTGATCATTATTGAGCTTATTCAGTTGAGTACAGCTGACCCTTTATTGAAATCAAAACACATTGATTGGCATCATAGTTCTTAACGTTCATAGTCACAACAGCAACTGACTCATTGTGAAGTGCTAATATCAGCATTGATGCTTTCACATTGCTACTAGTAGTTTTTTATCATCACCAATTTGTTCTTGGTAGTTGTTGTGATGTTGTTTGTTGGTTGGCTGTGTAACATCACTATGGCTTAAAGGCAACATGAACTGACTCAGTTTACTTTTTTGTTTTCTTTAATCAAAATATAATTACTTACTCCAAATAATTTTTATTTTTGCTAACGTCTCAGGTGGAGCACCACAGCAAACAGATGGCGGTGAGGTCAGATTTTGGCTTTTACCTTGCGTGACTTGCATCACTTTTTAAAATTTTCCTTGCTTTGACCTGGGTGTGCTCTGATCAATTTCTCAAAGAGTTTTTCAGTAAATATTATCTGAATTTCTGTGGTAATTATAATTTTGTATTCCTCTACCCCTCTGTGTAAAAATATCATTATTTGCATACAAAACAATAGTGCTTTCTCTGTTATTGCATTAAAGGATTAGTTCATTTCCAGAATAATAATTTCTTGATAATTGATCCAAGATGTTCACATCTTCCTTTCTTCAATCAAAAAGAAATTAAAGTTTTTGAGGAAAACATTCCAGGATTTTTCTCCATACAATAGACTTCAATGGGACCCAGTGGATTGAATGTCCAAATTGCAGTTTCAATGCAGCTTCAAAAGGGCTTTACATGATCCCAGGGTCTTATTTAGTGAAACGATTGGTCATTTTCTTAAAAAAAAAAAAAAAAAGGATTTTTTTTTTTTTTTAACCACAAATGCTTGTCTTGCACTAGCTCTGTGATGCACGTCCACAACTTGACGCAATGTAATCACTCTGAAACGTCATGTGTGGTTTGTTCTTTCTCTGTGTACTTCAGTCCAAAAGACTTTTTTTGCATATTTGCTTTGTAAACACTGGGTCAGTACTTCTGCCAAAGTCACCCGTGACTTTTCCAATGTGATTACGTAATGTGTGAGATTGTGGACTCAGAGCTAGAAGATTTGTGGTTAAAAGGATGTGCTTTTTTGTTCTTTTTTTTTTTTAATTTTAAGAAAATGACCTATCTTTTCACTAGATAATACCCTTATTCCTTGGATGGGATTGTGTAGAGCCCTGTGAAACTGCAATTTGTACGTTCAACCCATTGGGTTCCATTGAAGTCCACTATATGGAAAAAAAAATACTGCAGAGTTTTCCTCAAAAACATTTTGACTGAAGAAAGAAAGACATTAACATCTTGGGTGACATGTGGGTGAGGAAATTATCAAGAAATTTTTATTCTGGAAGTGAACTAATACTTTAATTCACGCTCATATACTTCCTTGCGCATCATGAGTTTTAGGGATGTGGTACCATATGGCAATATAGTTTATATACTTTATATACAGTACACTACAATGCAAAAGTTTGTGGTTGTTAATAGGGATGTAACAATATCTAAATCTCACGATACCATAATATTGTGATATTGAGTCCACGGTACAATATTTATTGCGATATTGTAAGAATTGGAAAGATTTTTGTACATTTTAAAGTTTAAACCTTCTATCTAATGCACTTTGAGAGTTCAAATTAAGGTCAAAGTCAGGAAAAAGTCAGTGAATTAGCCTTTTTCACAAAAATCGGAAGTGACGTCAGCGCAGGGTAAAGTCAGTTCCGCTACAGGTCTGTGCCTATTATATTAATATGCTCTTGT
>JAHKKF010493504.1:0-15523 GCA_019740295.1 Labeo calbasu | reverse complement strand
AATAATAATAATAATAATAATAATAATTATTATTATTATTATAGATATATAAATATTAAATAAATGCTGCCTTGGCAACTAGCTAATATAAAAAAAGCTAAGGTAACTTTTTTTTTGTTTGTTTATTTATTTATTTTAAGCATTACGTAATTAAATATTTATTACAAAAATGCATTTTTTGATGTTTTAGTTTTGGTTGACTATAATAACTTTTTATATATTTAATTCTTTAAAGAAAAGTTGTTTGCTTTACAAGGAAATTATTATATTAATATAATAAATATGAAATGCAAATTATCACTTGCTATTTTCTTTATCTACAATGCATATTTTTATTTTATTATTATTTTTTTTTATTTTATTTTATTTTTTTATTATTATTTTGGCTGGAATCGTATTTTTGAACTGTCTATTCAAATAAACCAATGAATAAAGTTGACAGCAAACATATAAATTCAAGATAAAGGACAAAGTGATAGAAATGTAAAAAAACACCGATATTGCATTATTCATTTACTCCTTTACACAATATTTGTGTGTGCAATGTATATTCATACTTACGAACATACATCAAACTTCGGAATTTCCTATAAGATGTAAGTAATTAAGTTGCATTTCCTGTGCAATTTGCATGAGAAATGTTATTGGTATTACTTTGTCCTGTGAGTTAGGATGCTGCCTATGTAGGCAGCAATGCTGCTCACTAGGTTTTGAAGCAGAGCTAATATGTTAACCCAAAAATCATTTTCATTTCTGCATAGCACTGCATATCAATTATGCAGCAAAAATGCTGTGAGTGTGAAAGCAGCACCTGATCCTGCTGGTGCAGTTCGACTGCAGCGCCGCTTGCGTGAGCTGTGTCAAACAGGCCTAAGCCTGCATTTCAAGTCCAATCGCATTCCACAAGGCCATTGTGATCTCTCGCACACTCGCTTTCTTTTGCTCGTCTCTATAGAACTTCTTGCCCTGGTTTAGTATGCTAAAATGTGCATGACTCTGATAAGATATACATGCTGTACTTCCTGTTTATTCGCTCTGTCTCTGCGGCTTTGTGAGAGCAGATGTACAGATGCTCGTTAATTAGGACTGTCACTATCTGCTTTCTCAGTATGATGGGGAAGGATGCTGGGAGGCAGTGGGTTTAGCGTGTGTGTGTTTGCACTTGTTCTCTTTTCAAACCCACACATGCAGCATGCTATTTTCCTTCCATATGCTGCCAACACTTGGCGTTCAACCAGAAAGTAAAAACAGGTACCCTGGTGAAGGAGAACTGGGAGAAAGAAAGGTTAGGTTAGGATTGTGGGTATTTGTGTACGAATTGAGGGTGGTAAAACATTAGTATGGATTAAAAGAATGTTTGGACATCATACATTAGCGCTGTGCAAATAACAGACCCAAATTGAAATTGAATTTTTTGTTATTATTTACGTCCTCTGTAGTTCTTCCCTCTAACTTGTTTTTGCACCTATTCAGACATTGCATACCATGACTGTTTATTTGATGCACAAGAACTTTGAAAGTAGGGTATCAGTGACATCAAACGTAGCATATCATTTTTTTTTCAATTTTGCTGTAAGTCCTAAATAATGTTCTTAAATTAAGAAATAAAATTAAAACATAGTTTTCTGGTATTTATTTAAATTACATTTTGCATTAATGTCTAAATAATATACTTTTAAACATTTTATTTTTAAATGTTAATGTAAATATTAAATGATTAAATATGCATTAAATATAAAAATAAATGATTAAAACCATGTTGTTTTCTATCATTTTTCAATTAAATAAAGTTTGTTATAGGTCCTAAATAAGATTATTAAATTAAATTAAAAAATAAAATTAATAAATATGTTAATAATAATTAATATAGTGTTCTAGTATTTTTTTAAAATGCATTTTGTGTTAATTTCTAAATATACTTATATTATTTTATTTTTAAATGTTGATGTAAATATTAAATGATTAAATATGTATTAAATGTGAAAGAAAAATTAAAACTGTGTAGTTTTCTAGTATTTTTGCAATTAAATAAAGTTTGCCGTAAGTCCTAAGTAATATTCTTAAATTAAATTAAGAAACAAATTTAAAACAGTTTTCTAGTATTTTTTTTTTAAATTACATTTTGCATTAATTTCTAAATAATGTACTTTTGAATATTATTAATTTTAAAACGTTTTCTTTTTAAATGTTAATGTAAATATTAAATGAATTTGAATATTCAGTTAAATATGTATTAAATATTTAAAATAAATAAAATTAAAACAGTGTAGTTTTCTAGTATTTTTTTTAAATACATTTTAAGTTAATTTCTAAATAATATACTTTTGAACATTATTTATTTAAAAACATTTTACTTGTGAATGTTAATATAAATATTAAATGATTAAATACGTAAAAAAATAAATCAATTTCAGACCACTGAATATAGTAGTGTTTTGTTGAACAAATACAGTTCACTTTAAGTTCTCTATGAATTATTTAAGTAATTATTTCAATAGATTGCACTGGTTTTCTTTCTGTTCTTGGTGTTTTTCCCTGGTAATGGTCTTTAATCTCTCTTTCTCTTCGGCCTTATGTCAGGTTCTTGATTTCCACTTGCTGTGTTTATTGCATGTTTCATCTAACCACCAAACATTTCACCAGTGTATATGAGGCCTTCTAATGTGTGATGTTGTATTAATGTGGTGGTTCTCGACGGGTTCCAGGTTCAGGTGGATGAGTATAAACAGCTGAAGGAAACGCTCAATAAGGTGCCCAGTCTAAGACATGCTGCAGGCCAGCCCCAGCCACACGAAGCCGCTCTTCCCGTCCAGCCGGTCCAGAACGGGAACGCAGAGGAGCATCATCAACCCCAGAATGCTCAACCAGAGGTATTAAATCTGTTTATCCATCATGCATTCAAAACAGAGGTTTTTCCCACTCATATCACTGCTTTGAATGTGGATCTCGTCAGGTGGCGAAACATGACGAGGTTGAGAAGCCTCAGCCGCACCACAAAGAGGAGGATGAAGAAATGGGTGGAGCTGACGAGAGGAGGAGAGAGCTGGCAGAGGAGGAGATGGAGCAGGCGGGGCAGCCACAGAAACTGGAGGAGGAGTTTGATGTGGCGCATAATGAGGAGGAGGAGCCACAGGCCAACCAACCAGATGAAAACGCGCTGGAGAGGGAGCAACGTCACGCTCATGAGGTCAGAACTCTTCTGAATGTAAACATTATAAACATTAGATCATAGATTTCCAAACCAGAGCCAATGATGAAATTTGATTTGGCCAAATTTTAAAATTTTGATTTTAATTTTAGTATTTTGAATTAGCGTTTATGTTTATATTTTCAGTTTTCATTTTAATTTTATTTTAACTGTTAGTAATTTTGTGTGATGTGCTTTTGACGTTTTTATTAGTTTATAGTTTTCCAATATTTTTATTTAGCTTTTATTTTTATCTGTTTTAATTTTAGTGATCTTATAACTTCAACTTTTTTCAGTTAGCTGCCAAGAGAATATTTATAAGTTTTGTTTACACTTTTGATAGGAAACATTTATACTATTGCTAAAATAATATACATTAAATAATATATATAAAATTATTATTATATGAGTATTATTATTATTATTATTTATTTTTTTATTATTTATTAACTTTTCTCTTTGTTTTTTTTAAATAATAAAATTTAATCTGCAGTTTTTTTAATTTTATTATTTTTATATTGAAATGTAGAGAATATAAGTAGATTGTAATATAATGCAACATTAACTTTTGGCCCACAGTTCTCAGTCAAGTTTGATTTTTGGCCCTTTGTAGTAAAAAGTATGGGTATCTCTGTTTTAGACAAATTACCAATAAACTAGTTTGCTAGTTATATTTTGTGGAATTATACACTTTTTTTTTTCAAGATTCTTGAATGAAAAATTCCAAAAGAACTACATTTATTTGAAATAGAAATCTTTTGTAACATAAATGTCTTATTACGTTTATCAATTTAATGCACCCTTGCTAAATAAAATAATTTCTTTAAAAAAAACGAAAAAAAAAAAAACCCACATTGATGGCAAACTTTTGAACGGTAATGAAGCCTAATAATGAGCTGCCTACCCAGACAACATTTTAGCACATCATAATGTGCTGTTCCAAAGGGTAGAAAGCAAAATAATGCAGTTTTATAAGATACATGTGTGCTATATGTTTCTGTGCTCATCATTATGAATACTGAGCTGTTACCTTAGCCAGTCCTCCATTTCTGCATTGTCCTTCAACTCAGTCTGCATTCTGTTTCTCATCTTAACACCCTCACTCTTCTGTTCATCCCCCAGGTGGCGCCAGTTGAGGCTCACGTACAGCATGCTCAGGTAGAGCGAGTGAAGTCAGCGTACGAACAGCAGCAGGAGCAGCAGCGTTTGGCTGCACAGCTGGCGGAGGAGCGCAGACAGCTGCACCTGCGTCAGGAGGCCCTGCAGAAGCAGCAGCTGCAGCAGCAGAAGGAGAGAGAGGAGAGACTGCGTCTGCAGAAAGAGAGAGAGGAACAGCAGAACAGAGAAGCCGATCTCAAAGAGCAACAACTCCGGCAAGAAATGCTCCGGTCAGAGACCCTCCGTTGAATTATGCAGTTATTAATTTTAAAAATGATTATTATGACTATTTAAAGCTGCAGTCCAAAACTTTTGGTACTCTAGCAGTTAATAAACAGAACTGCATGTGTCTTGTGGAGGTGCAATGTAGCCGGAGCTACTTCTCTCTGTTTATGTCTAAGACAAATCTCGCAGGTACTGGGTCTGTTTGAAATAGTCAGAATATAAAAACTTACTGGGGGGGAACCATAGTGATTCAGAATAAGCTTGGAAAAATTATTCATGATGTACTCGCTTATTATATAAATTTTGTACATTTTGAATGCAAAAATAGTTACGAACTGCAGCTTTAAATAAAGCAAAAAGCTATGAGACACTGTTTGTTGCAATGATTTTAACATAGTTTAAGAATGTGGGCGTCAAATCACTGAAATGGTTGCAACAGCAATTTAATTTATAAATGATATATATTAAATGGGTCAAAGATGAGACGTCCCATTTTGGTGTCCACATCAAATAAAATATTATAGTGATTTTACATCAAATAAAATTTACAATAGTGATTTTATATACATAAAAGAATATTAAATGCAAGTTAAGTGTCTACTTGAATGTTTGATTATACTTTTTGGATTATAAAATGTCAAAATTTGGGTGAAATTGTGTGTCATTTTCATTCAGTGTAACAAATATGTTTATGTAAAAATTAAACACATTTATTCTGACCTGTACTTTACTCAAATATATAAAAGAAAAAGTGATCATACTAAATTTCATTAGATTTTAAATAATCAAAAACTGAGTAAAACCTAGTGGTTGTAAAAATGCTCATTTTTATCTTTGATCCAAATAAATAATAATAAATGATAATCAGTAAATAATAAAATGTGATCCTGGACCACAAAACCAGTCATGAGGGTATTTTTTTTTTTTAATTGAGATTTTAACATCATCTGAAAGCTGAATAAATAAGCTTTCTATTGATGTATGGTTTGTTAGGACAATATTTGGCCAAAATACAACTATTTGAAAATCTGGAATCTGATGGTGCACAAAAATATTGAGAAAATGTCCAAATGAAGTTCTTAGCGATGCATATTACTAATCAAAATGAACTTTTGATATATTTACAGTAGGACATTTACAAAATGTCTTCATGGAACAAGATCTTTTTTTAATATCCTGATGATTTTTTGCATAAAAGAAAAATCGATAAATTTTGACCCATACAATGTATTCTTGGCTTTTGCTACAAATATACCTGTGCTATTTAAGACTGGTTTTGTGTTTCAGGGTCACAAATGTATTTTTAACAAAAAACGCGAAAAAACGTTCCAGCAAGTTCGTATTCACTGGAAATTTACAGCTCAATTTACAGCTCATTTCACAGATATCTAAGCCAGAAAACTGCAATGTTTATTTTATGAGTTTTTATTTTCTGTATTTATCAGGAAAAAGGTTCATTATGAAAACATGGATGCTGATATAGTCCAGGGAGAAGAAGAGCAACAGATAGCTGAGGAGAAAGGTGAAAATGCATGTGCTTTTATGTCATTGCAGTGCTACTTTTATTTAAAATTTTTATTTACAATTTTATTATCCTTGCATTATATTTTTCCATTTCTCTGTCATTTGTAGAGGTGAATGCACACCATGAGGAGCCAAGGCAAGATGAAGCAGATCATGTTCATCATGAAGATGAGGTGTGTTACATTATGTTATTGTAAACACATATACATGCACCTGTATAAAAAGGTTAGGTTTACTTTATAATGTGTAAACTGTATAAACCTTTCATGTTCGTGTCAAAAATGTTTTTTTTTTGTTTGAATATTTCTAAATATATTTGTTTTAACCCAGTGTGTGTGAATGTGTGTACTGATGATAAATACATTGGTCTTACAGCGACCTGTAGAAGGGGATGTTGATCCGGAGGACGACCCCAACAACCAGGGGGAGGATGAGTTCGAGGAGGCGGAGCAGCAGCCGCACCGCGAAGAAGAGGAGGAAGAGGCGGCACCTGTTGGCCACCCTGACATGCACCTGGCCGTAGAGAATCAGCACCAACCGCCTGCTGAAGAACAGCTGGTGGTAAGTGACCATGTTTAACATGCATTTGAAGCAATACTGAGATTCAGAGTGAAGTTACACTTTTGTGTCAGAAAACAGACTTTGGAGGAGTATACACTGATTTACTTTGAGTATACATTGAATTTCACTGTTGTTGACATTCATTGGTTATTTATTATGCAACTGAGAGTCTGAGATGAGTTTGTGTGTTTTGTGCAGATGGCTGGAAACCCAGACCAACAGGAAGATGCTCTGGATGAGCAATACCAGGAAGATGGAGATGATGAGGTCGGATAACAAATGCAAATGCACACACAGTCCTAGAACAAATATGAATTGTTATTTGTTTCCTAACTGTGATGTCTTTCTTTCTCCAGGCTCAGGAAGAGCTGGTGGATAATCAGAAGCGCGAGGCGGTGCGGGAGGAAGAGGGAGACCCGTATAATGGGGAGAATGGAGAACAGGTACAAGATTTATGTTTTGATGCTTATTGAGAACAGTGTGGTAGGATCAGATTTACAACAGTGCAAGGCAAACGCATTACAGAAGCACACCTTAAAAACCTAGTAATGCTCCAGTTATATTGCTTATATCATATACAGATTATACATAATTATATATATATATATAGTCACGGTAGGTGCAAGGAAAGCAAGGAAGATGAAGGTAATCCACATAAATGCTTTTAATTAAAATCCACATGATACACGAAAGGTAAATATTCCAGATTAAACAAACACATGTGACACTAAACAATAACCGACAGTCAACTGAACAGAAAGGTTCAGACGTAAAATAGGGTAGCTGACGAATAATGAACTAATGAGAACAGGAGCATAGCCAAATAAGGACAAACAGGAACTGGAAGAAACCACCACAAAGGACTAAACCAATACAGAAGACAGAACCTATATGAAACAAAACACAACAAAAGAGTTCATAAATGTGAAATGTATATTGTTTTTTTGTTTTTTTTTTGACTGGATAAGTCTTTTATTTATAGTGGAAAATAAATGCTCCACTTTGACGGTACAGGTCTCAAAGTTTGCCAATAATGTTTATGTATATTTGAGGGAGAATTTTTTTTTATATATATATTTTTTTCTTTTTAATTAACTATCTTTATTTACTTTATATATGCTATTGTTAAAAAAATTGGGGTAATTAGGAATTTTTTTAACTTTTTTTTTTTTTTTTAAGTGCTGGCCAATTATTAATCGCATACAAAATGAACGTTTTTAGGTACATAATTATTATGTGTATATATAAAGACTCACACATACAGTATATATTTAGAAAATATTTACATGTATTTACATGTATATATTTATACTCATATAATTTACATTATATATAAATATATTTAATATATAAACATAATTTTCTTAAATATATACATGCATGTGTGTGTATTTATATATACATAATAAATATACACAGTACATACACAGATATTATGTACACAGACTTTTATTTTGGATGTGATTAATCGTTCCCCACCACAAATTTTTCTTCTCCAAGGATGCATAAATTGTTTAAAAATTCACAGTAAAATATTTACCAATCTTACAAATTTCAAAATTGGAACTTTCTATTCATCTAAGAATTCTAAAATAAATATTAAGCATTACAAGATTTTCAACAGTAATAATAATCAGAAATGTTTCTTGATCAGCAAATCAGCATATTAGAATGATTTGTGAAGGATGATCACACTGATGACTGGAGTAGTGATGCTGAAAATTCAGCTTTGCGTCACTAGAATAAATTGCATTTTTTACAAATATATTAATATAGAAAACAGTTATTTTAAATTATAAAAATATTTCACAATATTACTGCTTCTTCTGTTTTTGATGAGCGTAACAGACGTCTTTCAAAAACATTTAAAAAAATCTTACCAACCCCGAAATTTGAAATACATTAAAAACATGATTATCTTTTAAGGATTGTATTTATTGTTAAGGACATAAATTACCAACTTCTAGAGTACTTTTGTTTCTTGTTGAACAAGTTTGAGTTAAGATGTCTGTTTAAAGACATTTTTATAGGTCTCGGTCACTGTAATGTATCACAGACAGTTATGTAGTGCTTACGTGTGTACGTTTTCACTTGTTCTTTTGTACAAGTTGCCGCTGTAACTGTAGACTGGTGGCAGCGCCACAGTTGGGTGAGTCAGATCGATTGCAGCGTCCTCAACGGTGTCCAGTTACTGCCATGAGTCCAGCTTTAAACATCCGTCCTTTTCACCTCATCTCTTAGATTCAGGGAGTGTTTATTCACATCTCTGCATTTTAAAGGATCAGTTCATTTTCAGAATGAAAATGTCCTGATAATATACTCACCACAATGACATCAAAGGTGTTCATGTCTTTCTTTCTTCAGTAGAAAAGAAATTAAGGTTTTTGAGGGAAAAAAAAAAACCTTAGGATTTTTCTCCATATAGTGGAATTTGAATTTGAAGGTCCAAATTGAAGTTTCAATGCAGCTTCAAAAAGAAATAAGAGTCTTATCTAGTGAAACGATCAGTCATTTTCAAAAAATAAATAACATTTCTATACGTTTTAACCACAAATGCTCGTAGGGTTTCAGGTAGGGGGAAAAACTTAATCTAATTTTCTCCCCCAACTTCAAAATCTTTCTACAATCTTTTTATGTAAAGGACATTTGACTTTCTTTGCACATTCGCTTTGTAAACACTGGGTCGGTACTTCTGCTTATGTCACACGTGACCTTTTCAACGTCAAGCTAGTGCAAGTATATAAATTTATTTTTTATACAAAATGACAGATCATTTCAATAGACAAGATCCTTATTTCTCGGCTGGGATCGTGTAGAGCCTTTTGAAGCTGCAGTGAAACTGCAGTTTGGACCTTCAACCCATTGGCCACCTTTGAAGTCCACTATATGGAGAGAAACCCAAACATCATACTTATTTTCTTTTTTTTTTGCGCATCTGTACAGGAAGAGGCCAGAGATCAGGATGTAGCGGTGAAGCAGGACAATCAGCCCGCCCAGCATCCCAATGAGGAGAACTACGAAGAAGAAGAGGAGGAAGAAGGCGGCAACAATGATAAACCGCCCAATCGCAGGGGAGAAATGTGAGGTGATTGAAAGCAAGGACAGCCAATCGCTGCCACCTGTTTGGATTGGGTTTGCTCTGGAAAATTATGCCGGAAACCATTCCTTTGGTTCCTGATGAATAGGAAACCAGTTTTACTTCCGACTTCCGGTCTTTGTGACTCTGAAACCAAGTTGCGCCAAAACGGCCAACCACTTACAGACCAAATGCCCTGCTGTTTGCCTTTACTGTACGTCTATCTGTAGTTTCTTGTGAATAAGTCCCGTTATATCTTGCGTTTGATTTCTTCAACTGGACGACAAATCTGAAAGCAGATTTTAACTACCAGAAACTCTTGCACTGAAAGTTTTGCCAAGTGCCATTTTTGTGCACTCGAGCTCCACATGCAAGATATATTCCATCTTTGAAGTAAACAGCTTTATTTTAATAATCAAGACTGATTTTGATGGACAGGCAGCAGCCACCAATCAGCGTTGAATCCTCACCTGGCCCCGCCCAAACTTGTTAAACTGGTGTTAATTCATCCATCGTGTTAATGAATAATGCAGGACGGGTTTGGCAAGATGCTCGGGTCAACAGATGTCACTACATGAATGTTTACATGTAATTCAAGCAGATAGCTGTAGCTGTCAAAAGCTTTTTAAAAGTTACTGTATGTGCCTATTTACCGTAGTTGAGTTACATGCTGCCTAGACATGAACCAAAATCATTCAGTTAAATACTGATTTTTCTTCTGCTTTTCACCAAGTGCCTCATAGAGATTACAAGATAAAATTGTTGCCTGTCTTGCCAGGATGAATCCTGATACCTTTGTCAAATTTTTTGATCTGCCAACTACTAGTATAAACTAGTACTAGTATTCTACGTGCTACTGGACCTTTAACATATGACATCCAACAACAGAGAAACTAATGGCACATTGGAAATCGAATTAATGAGACATAATATTTGAATATGCGACGAGTGAACAAAATTGCTGGATTAGCTTACTCAAAATGATTTGTTTTGAATGTATGTTAAATCACTACAATATTGAAAAAATTATATTTATTTTGTCTTGTATTTACTTTGTTTTTTATATATATTTTATAAAAATTAATCTTTTGTCACTTTTTTTTATTTTCCGGGACGCATAGGATTTTTAGATTTATTAGTTGATGTAATATTGGTTAAATGAGCTTTTCTGTGTTCAGCTTTATATTTAAAATAAATATATGTATGTGTATAGATCTTTTTTTCCCCTAAGTTTTGTAAAAGTAAGTCAAATATAGCCATTCTGAGAAACATTTTGTGCCGTTTTGCTGATAATGGCAATGTGAGCGGAATAAAAATTGGTGAAGGATTTAATGCGCATCCTCTTTTAATCATGTACAAAGTCTGGCGGGCGCTCTGATGTTTTGATGTTTGGTGACCTTGAGCAGGGAGGAAAAATCTCTTCGTCTAACATAAATGTAAAAATGAACCCAAAGCAAAATAACACTGCTTTCATCCTGTAGTTCCTGGAAGGCTGGTGAGATGCTGCGGTAAGTGACATAGAGGGAATGTGTCGATTCAGAAGCAGTTCTTCAGACGGTCAGAAGAACTAGAGCTTCGGATGAAATAGTATAAACAAGATAAACTGGAAAAAAAGTGTTTTTGTATGCAAGTTTTTATATGACAAGGTTAATATTTTATATGTAAATTATACTTTTTTCATGCAATCGTTTTAATTTTGCCTTTATTTTGTTTTTAGCTGCTATCTGCACTTAATATTTTCATGCAGCTGTAATGAATTTTTTTGGAAATGCTGGGAAAAATGCTCTCCGTAGGGAAGCGGGGTTCTGCTGACAAAGCCGCTTCACAGATTTAATAAACTGTATAATTTTGTCAGATCTCTCATTTCTCTATTCTCCTGTCTCCTCGGCTCGGGTTTCAGCGGCGCTGAAATTGACACCAAAATTAAAACAAAACACTGAAGCGCATATGAATAAGTGATCGCCGCTGAAAGGATGAGCTGAGCTTCACAGGACAATGGCGGGTCATGAATGGCTATTGAATGTGTATAAAGCCGTGAACATATGCGGTGGTTATATAGCCAGTGTGCGAATTATGACGAGTCTTTCAAGAGTTTTTTTTAGTGAGTCGCAGTCGATCTGTCAGATTAACGCCAGTTATCTAAAAGATTTATGAACAACACAAAGGTGTTTGTGCAGTTTTTAATGTATATCTCTTATATGTTTTGTAGTGATTGGTCGTTCTTGAACGATTCGTTCATTTTGAACGAATCTTTAATGTGACTCGGGACGTACGAGTCGTCTCGGGGAGCGATTCGTTCAGTCGCGCATGCGCAACTGGAATTAGTTCACCTGTTTCGAGTCTTCGGGTTTTTGGAGTAGTTTGTTCATCTTATGGAGCTGTCACGTGATGAACGAACGACTCGAACCCGAAGACTCGAGAGATGAACTAATCAATTCTTTTTCCGGCTCACACTGCATTGGTTAAGCTTATGGGCTGTCACGTGATGAACAAACGACTCAAACCCGAAAACTTGTCAGATAAGAGGTGAGGTGAGCTAATCATAGATTGAAGACCCAGGTAAACAATGAATTTATTTTTTCTGTTTCTTATAGCATCATAGTTTTGTCTTGTTTGTAGTGTGATCAACGTTTGTGTAATAGATGTGTTAGGGAGGTAACACGCAACATTTTAATTATATTTTGCTAAAATGAAGGAAATGACTCGAAAAAAGATTCGTTCATTTTGCTGAACGAGACTCAAAGGTCCGAGTCGGTAAAATGATCCGAACTTCCCATCACTAATGTTTTGTCGACTGGTCGATGGGTCGAAGGGTTGCCAGGTTTTCACAACAAAAACCACCCAATTGCTACTCAAATGTAGCCCAATGGGATTTTGAGGGGGGTCACCCTGTAAAAATCGCGTTCCGAGGGATATAATACACATTTATTGGCGGGGTTCACCTAGTAAAAGTTGGATTTCAGGGGCTAAATATCACACTATTGGGGTTGCTTCAACACGTGGCAACAGTTTTAAAGTAGCCCAATTCCGCGGGAAATCCGCGAACTTGGCAACACTGCCTTAAAGCTGCAGTCCGTAACTTGTTCAAAATGTACAAAATTTATCTAACAAGCGAATACATCATGAATCAATTTTCAAACCGTGTTTTTGTCTTATCTTGAATCACTAATGTACACCTATAATAAGTTTTTATATTCAGACTATTTGAGACTGGTTCTGGTAGGAACCGCTGCGGAGCAGCCCAGTACCTGCGTGATTCGTCAAAGACACAAGCACTAAGAAGTAGCTCCGGCTACAATGTTCTTCCGCAAGATGCAATCACGTCTGTTTAGAGCGCCAAAAGTTACGGACTGCGGCATTCAGACAATCGCGATTTATTTGTGACTATTAAAACTTATCCACCTTAATCTTCAACGCGTAAATAAGACTATGGGAGAGACTTCCGGGAAGTAACGAGAGTAATAACAAAGTGCGGTAAACGGTAAAACTGTTTGCATTACAAACCAGTGTGTTCATAATTAAGATAATACATTAAAATAATATGGTAAGGTACCTATTTGCAATATCAAGTGATATAGCTGGACATGGATGAGACCAAAAGCTTGACCCATAGAATTTACAAATAGCTGCGCCACTTTTGCGGGGAAAATAAAGTGGATAAAATAGCTTTTATTGTTTCCATTTTTAATGTTTGTAAACACTTCAAATGTACACATAATTTGTACTCTGATTATTTGTTAAAAACTAGTATGTTTGACTATGACGTGCAAAAAAACAAGGCCAGATCTTTCCTACACGACCATGGTTATGGTTTTAATTTCAGTCTGAGATACTAGATTTAACACTTGCTGTGACATCATCAGTTATCTGCTGCTAACAGTGTCACATGACTGTATCTGATTTAATCTCTCTGCTCCTTCACACCGTGTCAGCTGGGCTTCAAGCGATACCACCCAAGAACGGACTCGTCTGTCAAAACAGTCCTCAGTACAAAGTGTGAACTTAACAAAGCCCAGGGTTGGCTGGTCATTGAGCAACCAAATAGGCTGAATTACCTGCAGCAGACATACTGTGACCTGAAGAGCCGCTATGACCCATTCTGTGAGTAGCTGTTAAATGTTAATAATAATGGTCTTTTCTCATTTGTACCTTGGCTACTTCTGTGTTGTCAGTGCAGGTTTATTATGAGTGCATGAAATGTGAAAATGTGGAGTAAAGGTACAAAAATAGGTTTAATAAGTCATATAAATGTACTTTTAACAGCTCAAAAGAGTATATACACAACTATAAACAAGATTTTAGTTCAGTCTGACGGTACAGTACACTGGATTCAGATCTTGGCTTCAGGTTCTCCTGTTTCGACGTCAGAGAATGGTACAATATCTGGATGCTGCCGGTGAAGAGGGAGGCACGGAATCTTCCACTAGCTTTGGGATGCCATCCAGAACTTGGAGTTTTGGCAAACAGGAGAACACACTGCAGAGGAAACGAACATCAAGGTTAGACTTAAGACAGACAGACAGACGCAAGTGCGTTAATATATTCTCTTGGCTGTCTTTGAATGATCTTTGGTCAGCTCTTTTTTAGTAAATTATGATATTATCTTCTGGCATAGCTATTAACTTGGGACATAATGTGATTTTGGAGACAGACGCTGTATGGCTTTTTAGATTAATTAAAAGCTGTAATTAGCTGATTAGTTTTAATCAGTCTGCTTTTTTGACAGCAAGTTATTAAAAGCTTAGTGGTGTTCTATATAACCTTGTGAAAAGTGCACTCAATGGCATTGAATGTGCACTTGTAGTGCACTTCAAATCTTAAAAGTAATTTTTAAGAAAGTACTTGCAGATAATATAATATTAATTAAATAAAAGGCTACTTAAGTGCACTTATAAGGGAAGGTTGACCCAAAAATGAAAATGCTGTCATCATTTACTCACCCTCAAGCTGTTCCAAACCATGAGTTTCATTCTTGTGTGAAGCATAAAAGATATTTTGAAGAATGTTGGTAACAATTACTGGTAGCCATTGACCCATAGAATGGAAAAAATACCATGGAAGTCAATGGCTACCAGCAGCTGTTTGGTTACATTTTTCAAAATATATTATTTTGTGTTCAACAGAAGAAAGAAAGTCATTCAAGTTTGGAACAACATGAAAAGCGACATTTCATTTTTGGGTTTAAAAAAAAAAGTTTAACTTTAAAGTACATTTTAAATCATGTTTTAATACTCTTGTTCTTGAAGTTTTAACTAACTGAAGAACAGTAATTATATTATAAATGTACCAAATTGCAACTTCATCATTACAAATGTGTATTAAAAATATATATTTAAATAAATGACGTACAAGTTTAATTGGAAATTACATTAAAGTATATTTTAGTTAACCATAAATACTTGTCAGTATGTTTGACACCACATTTTTGTCTCAAAAACAATACAGGAAATGACATATAAATTACATATAAAGTCTAACTAAGCCAGTTCAGATAATTGCATTTAATATAAAATTAAATGATAAAAATTTTAATTAAAATTGGTCTAAATTAAAAATTAAGTGTCTAAAAAAATTACATTCAGTTCACTCTTTATTTTTTTTTAAAGTTACAAATATATACACTACCAGTCAAAATGTTTTAATGTTTTATTTTTAAAGAATATATATTTTTTTGAATATATTTTTTATAATGTAATTTATTCCTGTGATTTCAAAGCTGAATTTTTAGCATAATTTCTCCAGTCACATGATCCTTCAGAAATCATTCTAATATTCTGACTTGCTGTTCAAAA
>JAHKKF010493503.1:0-22586 GCA_019740295.1 Labeo calbasu | reverse complement strand
TCAAATAAATGCAGCCTTGATGAGCATAAGAGACTTCTTTAAAGACTATTACAAGTCTTACTGACCCCAAACTTTTGAACGGTAGTGTATATAAATTAGTAATATTATTATTATTTTACATTTGTACAGTTCAAAAGTTTACGTACACCTTGCAGAATCTGCAAAATGTTAATTATTTTACCAAAATAAGAGGAATCATACAAAATGCATGTTATTTTTTATGTAGTACTGACTTGAATACTTGATACTTTACTTAAAAGACGTTTACGTATAGTCCACAAGAGAAAATAATAGTTGAATTTATAAAAATCACCCTGTCCAATAGTTTGCATACGCTGTGTTGTTACCTGAATGATCCACAGCTGTTTTCTTTTGTTTAGTGATAGTTGTTCATGTGTTCCTTGTTGTGAACAGTTAAACTGCCTGCTGTTCTTCAGAAAAATCCTTCAGGTCCCAAAAAAATCTTTGTTTTTTCAGCATTTTTGTGTGTTTGAACCCTTTCCAACAGTGACTGTATGATTTTGAGATCCATCTTTTCACACTGAGGACAACTGAGGGACTCATATGCAACTATTACAGAAGGTTCAAATGATACTTTAGAAGAGAACACAATGCGTTAAGAGCCGGGGGTGAAAACTTTTTGAATTTGAAGATCAGGGTAAATTTAACTTTTGTCTTCTGGAAAAACATGTTAGTATCTTTTGTAGCTTCTGAATGGCAGTCCTAAATAAATAATAATAATAAAAAAAAGATATTTAGACAAAATAAGAAAAATGTACACATCTTCATTCTGTTCAAAAGTTTTCACCCCTGGATCTTAATGTATTGCTTTTCTCTCTGAACCCATCAGTGAGCGTTTGAACCTTCTGTAATAGTTGCATATGAGTCCCTCAGTTGTCCTCAGTGTAAAAAGATGTGGACAAGCATGAAAAAACAAAGAATTTGTGGGACCTGAAGGATTTTTCTGAAGAGCAGCGGGCAGTTTAACTGTTCAGGACAAACAATTGACTCATGAACAGCTATCACTGGAAAAAAAAAAAAAAAAACAGCTGTGGATCATTCATTTATCACAATCAGAATTTAAGTTTTTGTTGTTGTTGTTTGGCTTTTAGTATGATTATGTTAGCCTTAAGGTTATCTGTAAGTTAGTTGTAAAATTCACATTTACAAGATATAAGCATTCAAAACTTACAGTCTCTAACTTCTGCAAATATGGATCAACGATTTTAATGACATCACCCTGCATTTCTGCATCTCATCAAACTTTCCGTCCAATGAAATGCTCTGTAGAATCCAAAGTGTCCCACCCCCTACACTATAAATAGACTCTGAAGCTGCGGCTGAAATCGGTCACTTGTTCACAGAATTAGTATTTTCTGTACGGGAACGATTCAGACAGTGTAAAATGCTTTCCATTGTGGCAAAAGAAGTCTGGTTTTGCACTGTCACGCAAACAACCACAGCACGCACACAGTCTGCTCCGGTCCAGAGACACGACCGCATGAAGCAAATGTGGCTTTACCGAGCTCAGCGGTACTGGCCCAAGCTGTGATACACAAAACATTATTGGCTATGTATAAAAAGGATTGCTGTTTCAGTTGAAATTACGTCAACACATAATTATTACGTAGAATAATGCTGTGTGTTTTAGCACTTCAGTGGACTTTTAAGGTTCTCTTTTGTTGATAAACACTTCTCATTATCAAATTGAAAAATCTCATTGCAAACGTTGCAGTTTGATAAAGCATAATATGATTAATTGTGCATCCCTATAACATAATATACACACAAAAAGTCTCAAATATGTAATATATACACAGTAAATCTCTTGCACACATCTTTGTTTATTATAATGAGAGTGTTCTACTGCATCTGTGCCATGTTGTTCACTTGTGTATATTTTATAGTTACATCATGCACTGAAGATATTTTTGAGTGTTAAGTGATGTGCCTTAACCACTAATTTTAGTGTCACTATTAAACAAAACTGAAATCTAATTAAATCCACAGAGTACAACTAATGCTGTAATCAGCTCTTTAAGGGCACTTTTAGTGATTATTCAGACCTAATATATACGGTAGTGAGTTTGTTTTCTGTTTGTAACTGGAGATCATCCTCATTTTTGGTAGTCCGTTTGTTATTGGCTGCATGTGTTTATACTTGGCAGATTTATCTTCATATGTCTGTTACTGGATGTGTTATTATTTATGAAGCTAATTATAAAGATTTAAAGCAGTTTCATATTTTTTCAGTTTACTTTTCGACATTAAATTGAGTTTGCTAAGATAAAAACATTTGCTTTCACATACTTACATTGCATAAAGTTTGTTTCAGGTCTTATAAAGCCAATGTTGTGTGAGGAAAAACTTGAGAGAAGACAAAATTGAAAGAGAAGTTGAACACACACTTTCGCTCCCATTGTCTTTTGTTCTCAAGCACAGTGGGCAATCAGCGTTTCTCAGCGAGAGAAAGACAGCTCTGAGCTGTTTCATTTTGGACGTTTTTTTATTTGTTCTTTTACTCTCTCCAACCCTTTGTTTTCTGTCCGATGTCATGGTGAGGCAAAAATAGAGTCGTTTGCCAGCTTAACTCTTGGATATTAGTCAATATTCATCATTTCCTGTCATCCACCGTCATGAGATCACACGGCACCCATTCTCCTAGCCATTCTTTTGCCTCTCCGATAAGAATTTATATTCGCTCAGGAAATCATCAAAAGAAATCATTGTTTATTTAAGAGCTGTGCTCACTTATTTATTTGTTTACTTCTTGAAGCTACACCCGCAGGATTCTCCATGTAACGTTGCCCGGGTTTGGATCTCTTGGGTTTTTGTTCCTTGTGTATTAACTATTGATTGCGGCCAAGTTTTTGAGACTGCGATAGTGACGCCATTCCTAGTCGCTCGCAGCCTCCTGGAGATTGTGGCCCTGAGGCACAATCCCAACAGTATCCGCTGTGGCCATCTGTTGCTTGTGTTGAAGCCCTGCGCATTCCTAGCTTCTCAGTTCAGTAAAACCCACCCAACGACAAAGGAAGCTGCATTTGCCAACTGCTAATACTTAGTCATCATCAGACACTATTTTGTTTTTTTGTTTTATCATTCACGTTTTTTGATTCGTTGTCTTATTCTCATTTTCCCTTAGTTTTTTCCCCAGTGTTAAGGAGTTGCCGTATTTATTTTTAAGCAGCGTGACAAAGCTGGTTTAAAAAAAAAAAAAGTGGAGCTTTACCATTAATGACCTACCTTTTCCACTGAGGGGCAGTGTAATGCGACTAAGCATCTGTCAGTTCAATCCGTTCATACAAATGAATTAATTTAAAACTGTTTTTCTTTTCATAAATTGAAATATTTGGTTATAAGCTACTGTTTTCATAGGGTTTTTTTGTATTTAGCTTGAACCAGTCTGTTTTATTTAGATCGTTCCAACGCTACTTTCCCGGCTGCCGTCTTTCTGTTGCGTGAAATGGGAAACATTGACCACTCAAGCGGTCTGTTTCTAGTAGAATCACTTGAGCGAGGTTAGACTTCCTCTCTCTATTGTGACTTTCCTCTCGATGGACCCCTGTTGGGTAGCTCCTCTGATCCGCCATCCATAGAGGCTTTACATGGTGGAGAGACAGGTGGAGGCAACGGCCTTTTTAATTGGCTGTTTAAATGCGACTTTCTCTGTTCTGTTTGTGTGCCAGGGGAGATTGTGGATGTGAAGGCAAAGCTCAGAGAGCTTCTGTCAGCCTGTGGCTGGGGCTTATCACAGCACAATTAGCTGTTGCCCTGGGCTCATATATTGCAGCGGTCCTTGAAAGAGCCAGACATTAGCCAAATTTTCTGCATAAATGCTAATATTCTTGCACTGTGTCTACAGCCTGCCCTAAAACTGTCCTCGCACTTTGCTTTGGAGCAGGACAGATTAAATAACACAAAGACAAGAACAACGTGCATGATATTTTAGCAATCATTTTGTACATCATCTAGGTTAGTTTGTACAATTGTAGATTTACCCTGATCTTCAAAATGAATGGCTCTTAATGCATTGTGTTTCCTTCTGAAGCATCAATGAGCGTTTGAACCTTCTGTAATAGTTGCATATGAGTCCCTCAGTTGTGCTCAGTGTGAAAAGATGCATCTCAAAATCATACAATCATTGTTGGAAAGGGTTCAAATACACAAAAATACTAAAAAACCAAAGAATTTGTGGGACCTGAAGGATTTTTCAGCGGGCAGTTTAACTGTTCAGGATAAACAAGAGACTCATGAACAACTATCACTGAAAACAGCTGTGAATCATGAGTATTAAGAATCAAGTGTATGCAAACTTTTGAATGGGATCATTTTTAAAACTTTAACTATTATTTTCTCTTGTGGGCTAAATGTAAACGTCTTTTATGTGAAATCTTATTTAGGTCAGTATTAAATAACATGCATTTTGTATGACCTCTCTTATTTTGATAAAATAATGAACATTTTGCAAATTCTGTAAACTTTTGACTTCAACTGTAGATAGATAGACCTAAGTACATAGACATTAATATAGAGTTGGTCCCCCTATAAGAGTTTCCACTCTTCTGGGAAGTATTTTGAAGTGTTTCTGGGAAAATTATTGGTCATTCATCCAGCAGAGCATTTGTGAGTTAAGGCGCTGATGTTGGAGGAGAAGGCCTGGCTCCGTTCCTCAGTTTCTCCGTTCCAGTTCATCCCAAAGGTGTTTGATGGGGTTGAGGTCAGGGCTCTGTGCGGGCCTGTCAAGTTCTTCCACACCAAACTCATCCAACCATGTCTTTATAGACCTTGCTTTGCGCACTGGGTCACAGTCATGCTGGAATAGAAAAAGCCATTTTCCAAACTGTTCCTGCAAAGTTAGGAGCATATCATTATCCAAAATGGTATTAAAGCATAAACATTAAAGGCATAATTCACCCAAAAATGAAAATTCTGTCATTATTTACTCACCGTCATGTCGTTCCAAACCTGTAAAACCTTCGTTCATCTTCTAAACACAAATTAAGATATTTTTGATGAAGTCCAGGAGCTTTCTGACCCTGCATAGACAGCAACGCAACTGAAACGTTTATGGCTCAGAAAGGTAGTAAGAACATTGTTAAAATAGTCCATGGACATCAGTGGTTCAACGGTAATATTATGAACCTACGAAGCTGTGAAATTATTCGTTGTCTGTGTAAAACTTTTGTTAGAGAACAGGCTTGATGAAAACCAAGTAATTTTACAGCTTTCGGGCAGAGGCGCCACCATTGTATGAATTCACACATAAATATGACCATCACAACCCCTCTTCAGCCACCACAACCATCTGCTGATGGACCCTGGACTTCAAACACGCCTGATACGGCCGTCATTTGTGCCCTGGCAGAGAACCCAGAATGCATTGTATGTGCTCTCCATTATGTAGTCACCTATGGCCCACAACCCTGTTAGCATCAAAGCAGGGGGAATGCAGGAGAAGAGGAGTCCTGCTCAAATAAGCTGGAAGGAGCACGGCTCTCACACTGTGGCTTTGAAGATCTTCTTTTGATCAGCGAGCTCGTCCCTCCCACAGCCCTCCAGACGGGGGGGTTCAGGGGAGTGTGCGAGGAATATGGAGGCAGGATAAATCACGACGAAAGTGAAGAGTGCTGAGGCACAGGATGCAGAGCTTATATTTGATAATGGCAGTTTTGTTTTGCTCATGCCTATTCATTTTGTCCCTCGCACACATCTCTCGCCTTGCAAAGGCGCACAAAATCCATTAAAAAGTCACATAGAATTTAGCTGCTTTAATGCATATTAAACAAAAGAAAATAGAGAGTGAAGGAAAGCCATGGACAGTTTGGCAGGAACAGCCAACTATGTGACATACTCTCTTTGAAAAGTAGTGCTGTGTATAGCATTGCTTCTTTGGAAGCAGTTTTAACCTTTTTTCTGTTTTAATGGCCATTATGTTAAGAATGTTCTCTCTGTTTCTCTCTCTGTGTCAATAGATTCAAAGAATGCAGACGCCAAGACCGGTCAGGACGCTTCGGATGACATGGAAGTTGAGAGTATGTGCTAAACTGGTTTTCCCAAACTTTTTTGGCGTGATATACCTGTAATATGTCCCATCAGTAAGGCTCACCCCGTTTACATTAATGAAAAGAACAGTGCATTAATCAGATGCATGCCAGCAGGAATTTTTTTTTTTTAACCTAACATTAAGTATATAATATGCATTACTTTTTAAACGTTTGGGGTTAGTAATTTTTTCTGTGTTTGAGACAATGTGACACTAAAGACTTATATTGTCACAATAAGTTCTATTTTACATATATGTAGTTATTTTGCACATTCTATTCATCAAATATTCCTGAAAAAAAAGGAAAAAAATTAAGCAGTACCACTGTTTTCAACATTGATAATAAAAATGTTTCCAAGTAAGTGTGTTACAATGATTTCTGAAGGAGTAATAGTTGCTAAAAATAGTTAGATTACATTTTAAAATATGTTCACTCTAAAAAAATGCTGGGTTAAACACAACCCTGGGTTGATTGAACCCAGCGGTTGGGTTAAATGTTAAACCTAACCTTCGGGGTAGTTTTATTTAACTCAACTATTGCTTAAAAAATGCTATTTGGCTGGCTTAAAATGAACCCAAAATAGGTTGTATATTACAAATCAGACACATAATTATTAGAGGCATCAGCAATAATCAAAAGGTGAACATTTATTAATAAGCAATTTAAAAATGTTTATTATTTAATTATTATTTATTCAACTTATTAATAAAGGTTTATTTATTGAACATATTAGTAAATGCTAATTTCCAACCTATTTTGGGTTCATTTTAAGCAAGAAATACAGTCATTTTAGGCAATAGTTGAGGTAAATTAAACTACCCAGAAGGTTGGGTTAAACATTTAACCCTGCCGCTGAGTCACAACAACCCAGTCGCTGGGTTGTTTTTAACTCAGCATTTTTTAGAGTGTTAGAAAACAGATATTTTAAATTGTAAAAAAAAAAAATCACAATATTACTGTTTTGACTTTATTTTGGAACAAACTAATGTATGCTTGGTAAGTATCAGAGACAAAAGCATATTACAAAAAATCTTACAAACCCCAAACTTTTGCATGGTAGTGTATGGTGAAAATATGGATGGCACTGGTGTTGTTGACTACAAGAAGCTGTTAAAAAGCATGTTTCTTTTGAGAGATCGAGAGAAAATTTCTTTATATTGTAAGAGTGTCTGAATGTGAAGAACTTTGCTTTCTATGTTCTCACATCTCTTTCCAGCGAGGTCTAAAGGTGGACATGAACAACAAGGTTTTGCATCCTATTTTCTGTTGCTGTAACTTGGCATTGTAATCTCATGCCAAAGCGCTCGTGGTGTGTCAGGTTCAATAGCAGACCCCACATTATGCTAAGTCACTCGTTAAGTTTTTTTTTCAGCGGGCGCTGCTACCTTTGACAGCTGCGTTTAGTTGCTCTTGAGGTCATGGCAAAGGGGACACCCTCTTTTCTTACTCCCTTCATAGTTGTTGTTTTTCTCTTTTTGTTTTGTGCGTTTTATTCTTTTGAATTGTTTTTGGTGTTGTAATTTGAAGCAGAGAAGAAAAAGTTGCCCTGCACAACTTCTTAAACACCTTATTTAAAGAGATAGTTCAACCAAAAATTAAAATGTTGTCATTAATTACTCACCCTCTTGTTGATCCAAAGCCATAAGACCTTCGTTCATCTTCAGAACACAAATTAAGATAAGAGCATTTGATGAACGAAGGTCTTACGGGTTTGGAACGACATGAGGGTGAGTAATTAGTAATTAATGACACAGTTTTCATTTTTGGGTGAACTATTACTTTAAAATGATAGTCCACCAGAATAAAAATTACTATTTGTTCACCCTCTAAAGCGATTAGTCATTTAGACAGTCATTTTATTAGATGTTGTTTAATGTGTGAGCAAATCAATTTACTAAATCAGCTGTGTCTGTTCACAAAACAAGTCTGAATGATTCATTTATGAATCTGACTAATCCGGTTTTTGACTTCAACTCATTGACTTAAAAATAGGGTAAAACAGGGTAGTGGCACACCTTAAGAAAAAAATGTGCTTTTCACTATGCCCAAAAGGTACGATTGCAGAAAAAATAACACACACAGGGTAAAAGGCATGGGGCAAAAGGCACACAGTATTGATGCAAATACTTTAGCTTTTTAATAATATCTAATATCTTTTAATAAACAATCACTTTAGAAAAGTTTGTACCATTTTCTGCTTATTTTGATGAATAAAAGAATTCTTTTTGTTCGATAAATGTCATTAAAATGTTAATATAAAAAATATATTTTAAAATACAGAAACAAAATAATTTTAAAAAGTAAAGATTCTGAAAGCACTGAAGGAGATCCCAAAATAATTTAATATATAATATTAATATTATATAATATTTTATTCTATATATGATTAATATTATGTTTTTAAATATGATTGTTTCATTATAAACATAGTGATTATCTCTAAGATGGGCACCCAACATAATATATGATATTTACCATCTGAATCTAACCATTTCATGTCAACAAATGGAAAAGTCAGCCATATATTAATTATCATGTTAATCATGTTTAGCCCCAACAACAGGGGTGCTTTTTTACCCCAGATACCATACTTTTACATATTCCTTCGGTATTTAAAAACTGTTGCTTTAATTATCTTAAACAAAACTGAAAATCATTAAGAAGACATTTGTCTCAAAATATATTCAATTATTTTAGCGATTCTCACTTGCTACTTAAACGTACAACATTTTTAAAAACATTGAATATTAGATCAAGTAAGCGCAGAATCAACTTTGCACTTCTGCCTGATTGTGTCAAGGATCAGTCAAATTTGCACGTGCATCTTGAAAAGCGGATGTTTTGGAAAGTGCTATGCCACGTTTTTCTGCCATCTAGTGGTTTAGAGGAAAATAAAATCAAAGGTGCCTTTTACCCCGGGGTGCCTTTGGCCTTGTCGTACTCTGTAGTTTGTTAAGCTGTGAATAACTCAATTTTGGTATGTTGGTCCAACAAAACTATTATATAGCTTCAGAATACTTAAAAATTAGTTGTAAAAGCTTGAAAGATTCCCATTTATTTGCGTGGAAAATAGCAACCAGTGCGTTTTACAAAATTTCCATTAAGGTTTGGAACAACATGAAGGTGAGTAAATGATGACAGAATTTCTATTTCTGAGTGAACCATTGCTGTGAAAACGCACTTTAGACTCGTGTTACGTGCTGACTTAACCATACGGATTCTACATCAACAAGTAGCGCATTAAAAAAGGCTACTGTTCCCCTCCCTTCGCTGCTAATTTGCTTTACTGATCTGCCACAAACCTCCCTGCTCAATTCTCCACAGCGCTTTCAACGTGACCCTTAAACCAAGCGACCCCATGTTCTCTTTTCACATCTTTTTAAAGGTTTTTTTGTTTTTCCAAGCATGGCCTTCTTGGCCCGGAGAGAACTGGAAGCCTTTCAGACCTAGAGAGGACCTCTTCCTCGAACAATGGCAGCTCGTCAAAGCACATCTTGTAACTTTAGGCAAATGCGGCCGGTAATACAATGCCACTTGGCTCTGTAGAAACCCTGTCTCGTATTTCTCACTCTTCGCTTTGAGAGGGCGGAATACAGATGAGAGGAACCACTTGGCTTTTCACAGAGAAACGTGCATGAGAAGGATCTGTGGTATTTACACTGAAGCCCTCCCCGCTGGGTTTGTTTCGACTCAATACCTTTTAATTGGCTCTAATTGTTTGAAGCTTCACCATCACACAGCGACGCAATGAAGAAAAAAGCCTTGCACATAATCAAGTGCCTCCCAGAATGCTTTTCTCTTTCTCTTCCTCTGCTCAGTGTTGTTCCAGAGAAAATATGTCTGCCCTCTCCCTGCAACCTTTGAATATTTACATATGAAAATGAAGTTTGCTCTCCACATTTAGCACTTCATTAGCTCTCATGGTCTGTCTCTTTGAAAAGGTTGCCCGCCGTTGTTGCGCATGAATAGGCCTGGAATTACATTGATGTATGTTTTAATGATGAGCTGAACTCTACTGTTACCTCGCACAAAACCTTACAAAAGCTGTACTTTGGTCTAAAATGTGGCTATTCACTTGCAAAATACAGCTGTTTACGTGTTAGACGATGAACGCACAGCTTGAAGACCACCCTAAAGTGAGATATCAGGCAAGAGTTTGATTCATTATATCATCTCCGTAAGCCAAACATACTATCCACATACTGCTCCGACTGAAGGACAGATAGATAATGTCTTCGACTTGTGAGATATTGAGTGGTTTTACTCAACAAACCTCTTGTGAACGTGTGGACGGCTGTAAGCTTGTTCTCTTGTTCTCCTTTCAGTCGAGTTCTTTTCCATTAACCTCCTGAGCGACATGTGAAAACCGTCTGGCGAGGTGCTTTTGTGAGTCACTGGTTCGATTACGTTGGGCTCGTGCTCCAGTAAGGCTAGGGTTATTGGTTTGCTTGTTTGTGTTTGGCTTTGAGATGCTGACACTCTGTAAGAGTCAAACAGCCTTGAGAACCTAAACAAGCCAGGTGCCGGAAAAAAGGTTATAAATTAAATGACCAAAGAAGCCTTGGCTCTGTTGAAGCGGCTCGAATGAGTGGCCTTCTTAAAATAATCTAATATAAAGTCCAGTTTTGTTTTGACAGAAATTCACTAGACGTTGATGTGCCTGTTGATATATTTGATATATTTAGAATTATTTACAATACTGTTTAAAAGTTTGTGGTCGGTAACATTTTTCATATTTTTGAAAGACGGCTTTTATACTCACCGAGGCTGCATTTGTTTGATCAAAATAATAGTAAAAACTGTAATATTATGAAATGTTATTGCAATGTAAAATAACTTTTCCATTTTAATATATATTGTAGAAAATTACTTATTGCAAATCTGAATTTTCAGCAGTAATTGTCAGTGTTACACGATCCTTCATAAATGTGTATCTTCATAAATAGATTTGATTTGGGGATCAAACACAGTTCTTATAATTAATGTTGAAGGCCGTTCTGTATAGTTTATTTTATTTTATGTTTTATTTTATTGGTTTTATTTATTTATTTATTTATTTATTTATTTTTGTGGATTCTGTGATGTGTGATATTATATTATATTATATTATTATATTGTGATGTTGAAAGCAGTGCTGCATATTTTATTTTATTTTGTTTATTTTTGTAAATTCTGTGATATATTATATTATATTATATTATATTATATTATATTATATTATATTATACACTGAAAGCAGTGTGGCATATTTTTACTTTATTTATTTGTTTATTTTTGTGGATTCTGTGATATAATATCAATATGTTATATATTGAAAGCAGTACTGCATATTTAATTTTTCTTTATGATTTATTATTTGTGTTGTATAATAAATAATAATAATAATATGTTATAAAATTTATTTAGGAATTTTAAAGACCTTCTTAGTTCAGAATTAATTATTATATTATATTATATTATTATCTATTGAAAGCAGTGCTGCATATTTTTATTGTATTTTTAATTTGTTTATTTTTGTGGATTCTGTGATATATTATTTTATTATATTATTATATTAATTATATTATGTTAGTTGAAAGCAGTGCTGCATATTTTATTATTTTATTTTATTAATTATTATTTATTTTGTGTTATATAATAGTAGTAGTAGTAATAATAATAATATGTTTCATAAATTAAAATTAATTACATTTTAGGAATTTAAAAGACATTCTCAATTCAGAATTATTATATTATATTATGTTATATTATATTAGTTGAAAGCAGTACTGCATATTTTATTATTTTATTTTATTTTATTATTAATTTTGTAATGTATAATAAATAATAATAATAATAATAATAATAATATATTATAAAATTAATTTAGGAATTTTAAAGCCATTCTCAGTTCAGAATTATATATTATAATATATTATTTTCAAAATAACATTACATTTTTAATTCAATTTTAAAGTTAAATGAGAATTTCAATTTATTTTAATTCTACCCCCTTATTTTAAAATTGTATCCTGTTGGCCACCTCAAATAAAGTTAAAATGTAAGAATTTTAAAGACATTCTAAGTTCAGTTCTGAACAGCGCATAACCCTGATGATTACCATAATAATAATTTTTTTTTTTTTTTTTAAGGCATTGGCCAAACCTTTCAACCAGCACCGCCATTTGAGTTTCTATTACGTAGACATATCATATCCTGAGGATTACTTCACAACAACTTCACATCTGCTTTGGCCTTTGTCTGTAACGTCACTGTTGGATTTGAAGGGGACGGGTTATGATGTTGATGCTCGCCTGACACGAGCGGTCATTATTTGTGTGGCGCAGACGATTTATGCCGTCTAACAATAGACCCACAAGCCCCTCACGATCTCTAGAGCGAATGGTTGGTGGAGGATCTAATTTTCTGCTTGTCTGAATATGAATATGACTTACATCTGCCCCCTCTACACTTCCTCCCTCCCATTCTCTATCTTCCTCGCTCACTTGTTTCGTCTTCCCTGCTTTGTGAGTTGCCCGGCATTGACTGTAAAGATACCACCCACACGACGAGACCATCAAACTTTCATTACGCCTAAGTGCAGTTAATTTCAAGGGAAGCATATGAAGCAAAGAAAATACGACAATTTATCGAAGCCAGAGCGCTCAGACTATCTTGAGCTCGCTCAGCCGCTGTGATGAAGAGAATTGAGTGTCCAATGCACTGCTGTCAGGTAAATCAGGATAAATAACCAAAACATAGACTTGGTCTGATGTTTAACGCCAAATATGTTGTTATTTGTGAGGATTTTAAATCACAATGACATGATACTATAACCTTAATGTCAGATTACATCAGAAGCCTCCAATCAGTCTATTCGCTGCTGGGTAGGAAAATAAAATTCAGTTGTTTTCTCTCACATTTTTTTCGAGAAATAGACTCAAGCGCCCAGCTATCCTCCTTGTCATATTTTTACACTTTTTTCCTGCTTGACAGCTTCTGGCTACTTTATTTGTTTCACGGCACGTCAGACTCTCTTCCCCAAAGACCGAACTCATACTGTTGTCGGCTGTAAAGCTAAATTAGAGAGCTGGCAAATTTCTGCAGCATCTCCTGACGTACAGGGCAGCAGTTGGAAGCGAGCGCAGGCATTGATTGAAATTCCAGCATCTCGTTTTTTTTCAAAGGCTGGTTTGTTGTGTTTTGATCAGCGCTGCTTATTAGGAGCCCAAAGTGGCAGGGCTCCCTCTCAGCCCTGACATTATTACATGGAAAGAGAGACAGACGGAGCATCAGGAAGAAGCCAAGTCTCAATTGAGCTTGCAGGTTAGCTCGAGCGACAGCCTTAACTTTCTCATTTTGCTGCCTGTCCGTGGACTTTAAACGTAGCCCTGATCTCAGAATCACTAAGAGCTTTTTTCTCCTGTTTGTCCTAATCCTTTTCTGTGTATCTTGAATGCAGTTTTTCTTTTCAAGTAAAAGGATTTCAAGATATTTTACTTGAAAACAAGAACAAAATACTATTTTTTTTTTCTTTTGTTTCATTTCTCCACTTCCTCTGATTCGTTGTTTGCTCCAGCTCCCCATTTGTGCTGGAATATGGATAAAACACCACGCGAGGGACAGAGAGGAAACTTGCTTCCAGAAGTGGGCGGTAATGGAAACAGCGTTGTTGAATCGTATCGCACTCGGTTTCAATTTCTCCCTCTACGGTGCCGCGAGACAAGAATGAAATGAAATCATGGCGGTGGCGGTTGCCCGTGCTCTCTCTCACCTTTCCTCATCCAGGCACTCCGCCGCTGCTCTATTTCTCCAATAAAAAGAGCTTTTTTTCACGTTCGAAACACAAATCCATCACTTGCAGCTTTGCGCTGTTAAATCAGTAGAATTTGAGGGCTGGCCACCAGGGAGAGTGAAGCGTCTGGGTAGCTCTCGTTCTGAAAAGTTGCATTAAAGCCACCGTCTGTAGTTGTTGAAACGTTGCCACCGTAACCCGAAGAATTGTCTCTCCCCGACTGAAAGCGAAGCTTCAGAGTTTGTGATGAAATAAGCATGAAAGCATGTAGCATCACAGTAAAAATAGAGGTATTGTTGTTGCACTGAACATTGTTGTGTAATGTACATTTAAGATGTTTCAGATGATGTTTGTAAGATTCTCATGAAGGTAAATATCGTTATTCTGCAGACAAACGCTGTGGTTCAAATGTGGAGACAATCTGCAGCACTGAGTTGAGTGCGCTTGCATCATCCGTGGATGTGCCGCAGGAAGGAGATTATTTCATGCTGTGGTTTGCTTTGGTATTTAGGCGGAGAGATAGAAGAGAGAAAGTTATAGAGGAGTTTGAGAACGAGGCTTCCACTGATATAGACTCAAGGCTGTTTCTAATTAATTTTCTATGCTTCCCCTTTCGTCTGCATTTGTTTTGTTCCTCTTGAAGGCGAGAGGCTTTTGGACCATATTATTCATGTTTAAATATTACGCATTGGTCTCGTACCAAAGAACCAATAGCTATGAAGTCATCTCTTATTGAAGTTGATGTCTAAATACACTACACTTGGGGGTGGTGTGATGCAGTGATGAAAGATACGGACTGGAAAGGATGAAGGTTTAAGCCTTGATAGGTTACTCCACGGGGATTGTGGCAAGAATGTATGTAGGGCTCATTCACACAAAGCCTTTCCCTATCCAATCTTTTTTTTTCCTTGTTCTAAATAAAATTATGTAAACACAGCTTCATCCCAAGAAATACAGTTGAGATCAAAAGTTTACAAGTTTTCAGAATCTGCAAAATGTTAATTATTTTACCAAAATAAGAGGAATCATACAACATGCATGTTATTGTTTATTTAGTACTGACCTGAATAAGATATTTCACATGTTTAGTCCACAATAGAAAATTATAGTTGAATTTATAAAAATGACCCCGTTCAAAAGTTTACATACGCTTGACTCTTAATACTGTGTTGTTACTTGAGACGGGGGGTGAAAACTTACTGAATTTGAAGATTAGGGTCAACTGAACGTATTTGGTCTTCTGGAAAACATTAAGACCAAATAAGTCTTCATGTTTCCAAGTATCTTCTGTAGCCTCTGAAGGGCATTATTAAATGAAAAAATATGATATTTAGGCAAAATAAGAAAAATGTACACATCTCTACTCTGTTCAAAAGTTTTCGACCCCCGGCTCTTAATGCATCGTTTTCCTTCTGGAGCATCAGTGAACGTTTGAACCTTCTGTAATAGTTGCATATGAGTCCTTTAGTTGTCCTCAGCGTGAAAAGATAGATCTTGAAATCGCACAGTCAAAGGATTCAAATACACAAAAATGCTGGAAAACCAAAGAATTTGTGGGACCTGAAGGATTTTTCTGAAGAACAGCAGGCAGTTTAACTGTTCAGGACAAACAAAGGGACTCATGAACAACTATCACTAAACAAAAAAACACAGCTGTGGATCATTCAGGTAACAACACAGTATTAAGAATCAAGGGGATGTAAACTTTTGAACGAGGTCAGTTTTATAAATTCAGCTATTATTTTTTCTTGTGGACTATATGTAAATGTCTTTTATTTGAAATTTCTTATTCAGGTCAGTACTAAATACAAAATAACATCCATTTTGTACGATCCCTCTTATTTTGGTAAAATAATTAACATTTTGCAGGTTCTGAAAGGGGGATGTAAACTTTTGACCTCGACTCACGAAACTACTGAAACTGACTCAAGTGACTTTAATTTAATTCGTAGTTAGTATACAATATACTTAATGGAATCACCAATTTATGGAAGCTTATTTCTGCTACAGATAAAAAAAAAAAAAAAAACTAATTTAAAATGTAATGTTTTTTCTTATAAATTTGAGAAATGTTGGCACTGATAGCCTTGTGGGCAGCGCCATTGTTCTACGGGCATCCCGAGTTCGAATCCCAGCTCAAGGACCTTGCCCGATCCCGCCCTCTTCTCTCTCTCCCACTTTGCTTCCTGTCTTCTCTACACTGTCCTATCATAAAGGCATAAACACCAAAAATAAGTCTTTAAAAAAACAAACAAAAGGATTGCAAGAAATGAACTTGCAATTCTGAGAAGAAAAGTCGGAATTGTGAGATACAAACTCGCAGCTCAGTCAGAATTACTATTTTATGTTTTCCATAAAACATAAAAAAAAAATGAAACAGATTTACGAAATGTAAGCTTAAAAATCTGAGCAGGAAAAAAAACCTCAGAATTAAGAAGAAAGTAAAAGATATAAAATTGTAATTCTGAGTCAAAAATAAGTTAACAGTTGTGAGAAAATATTTTTTTCATACCTGAAATATGAACTTTAAAAGGATCTTTAATATTCTAAATAAATAAATAATCAATCATGTTTTTTTGGGATTAAAGAATGTAGTTGCAGTTCTTCCTGAAGATGATAATGAAGAATCCAGTATATGGAGCCAATATAATTTCAATAAAATCAAAAGATATGACAGACACAGAGAACTTAACACAACTTTTTTGTGACTTTTGTTTTTGTTTAAGATGATAATGAGGAATCCAGCATATGTAGCCAATATAATTTTAATAAAATCAAAAGATATGGCAGACACAGAGAACTTAACACAATATTTTGTATGTATTTTTATTTAGATGCTGATCAAAGTGCCATAGCAGCCAAGGAGAACAACACCACCAGCAGCAGCAGCACTAAAGGTAAAAACAAAGATGTGTGAAGTAAAACTTTTTTGGCCTTTTGATCGCTTCATTGTTTAAATTCAAATTCACGTCTTATTATTTATATTTTATACAGAAGTAAGAAGAGTGTGTTTGCATTTCCATATGTAAATGAGTTTTGAGTCACTTTATTTATATGAAAGTTGAGAGAGAACAATACAGCAAAAGCATCAGATCGAAACTCATGTCACCTAGTAATTTGTGAGCATGTGCGTGAACCACCAGGTCACGACTCCAATTCAAATGCGTGTTTTATTATTTAAACAAGAAAGACGAGCGTGTGTGGATGCATTTTTAAATGTGAATTTTAAGGTTATGGACCTTTTCGCCACTTTTTTTATTTATGTGACAGTTGAGAGACACTAGAAATGACAGGGAAAACAGGAGGGAACAGGATCGTAAAAGTTGCATTTGCTCAAGTAAACTCAAATGCATGCTTTATTATTTATATGGAAGAAAGAAGAGTGTGCGTGGATGTATTTTCAGATGCATGCACAGGTGTGTCTCGTCATCCTGAGCTCTGCAGTCTCAAGTTCTTGTCTTGAAGCCTCTGTTGCCTCGGGCATAGCCTTTAGCATCCGCTGCATTTATTTCAGCTGGGAGAAGCCCAGTAGCCAATGAGATGTCACCCAGTGGCATCTAACTTTTAATTCCACTGCTCAGCTGTGATCTCAAGTCATTCATTCCCTTCTCTCTGCCTTCTTCTCTTGTTTTCTCTGTCTCTGTCCTTAATATGTGTATAGATGATGTGAAAACCCAGGATGAGAGCTCACAAGAGCCTAACGCAGCAGACAACAGACCAAAATCTGAAGGTAAAAAGCAATAAATCAATAAAAGCTGAATAAAACAGAGAAATACTCTTCAATAAACATCCCTGTCTCTCTTATCATTCTTCTCATTCAACTAAAAGCTCCCAACTTTTATCTGCTCCGTATACTTTCTCCGCAATTCCTTCACTTCCTTTCTCATTCACTTTCTCTCTGCTGATCTGGAACTGCGGAGTGACCCTGATTTTTCAGAGTAAACGTGTTGGCATGCCTCCTTAAATTGAGTTTGATGAATTACCTGCATGCCCACCTCACGGACATTAATAAATCAAACACAAAGCGTGTGTGATCGGAGCGCAGAGATGACGCAGTGCGAGAAAGCTGATAAATCATGTGTGATAAGAGTTTTGCTGTGCTGTCATTTCGGGAACCCCGGGGTCAGCTTCCCTCTTAGGGCCGCACATACAAACTCCCAGCATGCCATTTATATTCATTCCCTTAGCGTTTGACAGGAAATAATTTAGTACAGTATCTTTACATATGTATCTGTACAAACACAGGTGTACAGGAAGAATTTTGTTTGACTTTTATTTGATTAAAAGAAAGTTGATTCTATGTCGTATTAAAGCCAACATGAAATTTAAAAAGATAGTTCACCCTAAAAGTATAATTCTGTCATTAATTATTCACCCTTATGTCGTTCCGAACCCGTCAGAACTTTGTTCTTTGTTCAAGCACAAATTAAGATTTTTTTGATGAAACCCAAGAGCTTTCTGACCCTGCATAGACAGCAACACAACTACCATGTTCAAGGTTACATAGACTATTTTAATGCCATCCTTACTACCTTTTAGTAAGGACATCATTAAAATAGTCCATGTGACATCAGTGGTTCAACCCTAATTTTATAAAGCTTCATAAATACTTTTTGTGTGCAAATAAATCTTTATTCAACAATTTCTTCTGTTCTGTGTCAGGCTCTGCCATGGGTTCACAAGAGTTTTTAAACCACTGATGTCAAATGGACTATTTTAACAATGTCCTTACTACCTTTCTGGGCCTTGAACGTGTCAGTTGCATTGCTGTCTATGCAGGGTCAGAAAGCTCTCGGATTTCATCAAAAATATAATTTGTGTTCCGAAGATGAATGAAGGTCTTATGGACTTGGCATGACCTAAGGGTGAATAATTAATGACAGAATTTTCACCTGTGAGCCTGGACCACAAAACCAGTCATGAGGGTAATTTTTTTAAATTGAGATTTATAGATTTATAGATTTATCTGGAAGCTGAATAAATAAGCTTTCCATTGATGCATGGTTTGTCAGGATAGGACAATATTTGGCGAGATCCGTCAATTCCCAGAGTAGGGGGACTCAACCGACTCCCATGCCCACCAGGGTGCATCTCACATGGGGCTAGAGTGTCTCAAAAGGACCCCTGGAGCTCAAAAGGGCCCCTGGAGCCCAAGCGTTCAAAACCTAAGTACATAAAATCATGCGTCACCCAGAATTGCGACGGTATGTAAAGGGGTTTCGCCCCAGATGCCCTCCTCCAGGGTCGCGGCCCGATCCCCACCATGCCAGGGGAAGAGGCGACCTCATGGAGGGTGGATGTTTGGCCCAAGCTGCACTTTTGGGACTTGCAAATACCACTGGTCACCCCGGCGACACAGTCATTTTTTTGGAAGTACGTGTTCTTCCAGGGCCTCCTTCCCGGTCTGCCCCGAAAGAGTGAGGGGAGGCGGGCAAGCCTTCCCTGTAGACTGCCGCTGGTCTGTGTTCCTCCAGGGCCTCCTGCTCTGCCCGGTCTGCCTTGAAAGGGTGAGGGGAGGTGGGCAAGCCTTCCCTCTAGGCCACCCCTGGAGCTCGATGCCAAACCACCTTCGGCTTAACGACCCACCTCCAGGGTTGCGGGCCGATCCCCGCCCTGCACGGGGATGAGGTGCCCTGCCTGGCCTGCCCAGGAGCCTCGAGGAGGGTGGATGTCTGACACAAGTTGTACTTTCGAATTTTTTGGAAGTCCGTGTTCCTCCAGAGCCTCCACACTGCCCTTTCTGCTCTAAAAGGGTGAGGGGAGGTGGGCAAGCCTTCCCTTTCGGCCGTCCCTGGTCCGTGTTACTCCAGGGCCTTCTGCCCTGCCCAGACTGCCCCAAAAGTGTGAGGGCCTCTGGAGCTCACATAAACTTGAAAGTCTAGAATCTGAAGGTGTAAAAATACTGAACAAAAAATCACCTTTAAGTTGTCCAAATGAAGTTCTTAGCAATGCATAATCAAAAATTAAGTGTTGATATATTTATGGTAGGAAATTTACAAAAAAATCTTAATAGAACATGATCTTTACTTAATATCCTAATGATTTTTGGCATAAAAGAAAAATGGATAATTTTGACCCATACAATGTATTTTTGGCTATTGCTACTTACTTACAACTGGTTTTGTGGTCCAGGGTGACATATTTGGGTGAACTATCTCTTTAATTATATATTATATATTAATATTATGTTTATATATATGTTTATTAATATAATTTTGATTAAATGTATATGAATAAAATGCAGAATAAATAAACTTCTTCAAAAATATTTTTTTTTACTGAATAATTATCTGATTATTTGATAAATAGTGAACCAGTTAATCTATTACTTTTAGTTGCAGCTCCATTTAGATGTGGAATAAATGTGAGTTTGTGAGTTTGACAAAGAGAAACAGGTTCATATTGACACCAATCTGCCAGCTTTGTGCATTAGGCCAGTTTAAGTGTTCGTTTGCTAACATGCATACTTCATTCTGTGTTTGTTTTCTTCAAGATGGCCAAGGCGATGGGAACCCACAGGAATGAGACGACAATCAGCCTCATAGGAACGAGTGCCGGCAAACTGTGTGAAGGCAAATATCACACCAATTTTGTCCCACGCCAGGGAGTCGCCCACAAACACTGGGAAAAGAGTTGACCCCCACTTCATTCACCATTTTTCCTTCTATTCAACCTGTATTTCCTTTCCGCTTCCTCATATTGATAATAAATCAGATATATAGCTATATAAAAAGGATCAAATGAGAGTTTGAACATATCAGAGAGAGTGCAGGGATTGTGGAGCTAGAGGAGGGCTGCTATACCTCACTGACATGCTGCTTGATCAATAGTTTTTTGGGTTTTTTGTCTTTGTTTTCAATATGGCATCCTGGTGCTGGATTTGAACTGGTTTGAATTAGGTAGATTGGTCAAAACACATCCTAAAATCATCCTGCCGCTTTTAGTTACACGCTGATTTGTAATACTTCTGATAAAGTGCAAAGCCAAGGCTGAATTTTCCATCCCGCAGAGCACTCGTAATGCAAGATTCAGACCAAATATGATTGGATTCCACAGCCCTGTCCACCGTTTAATATTTCTTTCAGGTGAAAAACACTAAAATGGCTGAAAATGTCCGTTTGTGTGAGTGAGTGTGCGTATATATCGATGATGTCACTTTAAAGAGGTTTTCGCTTTACGTGTGAGCTTCAGAACCAAGTCAGGTCAAACGAGGAGAACATCGCTTGATTCTAATCTCCTATCGAGTGGTGACATTCCTCCCTTCTGCACGCTATATAACAGAGGCGTTTGTGCGCTCCTCTGCTTTGAAACGACACGTCACGCTCGCAGAGCCCCCCTTTAATCTCTCAAATGAGCATTGATCATGTTTCATCTTCAAAGCTGCTCTGACTACTGCGAATGCCTGTTAAAAAAAGAAAAAAAAAGAAAAGGAAAACCTGTCGTGTCAGACTGACGTGGCCGTTTTTGACAAGAGCGCTAACAAATTAATTCCCTCAAATGTATCTAGATGCATGCCAGCATTGTTTTATTTACAGTCCCCCTCTCGGTCTCCCTCCCCTTCACATGCATAAACAGATCTCAGTTGCAAGCTCTCAATACTTTTTACCAGATTGTCTCTGCATCTCCAAAAATCTGCCTTATTTCATGAAATATGTAGTACATAATCACAAATTGGTGATGGCAAAAATAAAAGGCAAATAGTAAGTGTGTGGCTTCGAATGAATTAAATACTACTTAAGATGATGAGTGATGCATTTCTTTCTTTAAACAAAAAAAATGTCTGATGTCCTTTTGTTTTTGGTTATGATTTGGTTGTTTGGTTTTCTTGCATATGATATTTTTGGTTGATAATGATTAAAAATGTATTCAAAAAGTTGATTTACTCCTTTAAGTGGTGCCATACTGTATATCAGATGAACTTCTGCCTTCATCCTTTGATGTTTGCTTTGCTATAAAACAACTATGAATAAAGTTATAAAGTTGTTTCCCTGGGCATGATGTCTGTGTGTTTTATGGTTGCATCATATAGAGCACGTAATGTCTGCAGATATTAATCCATGAATAGCTTTGCTGAATTATTATCAGCAAATATGAACATGCTTGTAGCTATTCTAATGTCAGACATTTTTCTATTATAATTTAATGTGCCCGCATCATTCTTATCTAAAGCACTTAATAGATAAAATTATTTTTGCGATTGAAAACTTAAGATATAGATTTCATTCGCTTTCAGTTACAAATAGATTGAAATCTTGGCTAAGTTCCATTTGAAAGGGAGCATAACTATGCCACACTCACCCTGAAGGGTGTAGTGCAGTACACTTATGTGACAACATAAGTGATTGCAACTTTATTTGGAATTGACCCTTCGCTAAAATCTGCTCTCCTTAGTTACTGTTGCTATGTCCGACAAACAATGTCGCTCTCCCAATACACATATTCTCACGCAGTGAAAAATGCATTGCAGAGCAAAGAGGAAACTGACAATAAGTCAACAGAGTAGACAGACAGGTTGCTTATGGTATGAAACAAGATCTTAGCTTTAAAATATTTTCACTTTTTAAGAAATTCAAACAAATAAATACAGCTTTGTGACTCATAATGTGTTGTGACAGATCACTGCATTGCCTTTAGATCAATCGACAGGTGAACCGATGGTCTTTTCTTATTTACTTAAAGCACGAAAAAAAACATAAATGAACGTCAAAACGTACAGTATTTTATTTCAACCGCGGAAAGACGTCAATACAAGTTTTCAAGTGTAA
>JAHKKF010493502.1:0-10757 GCA_019740295.1 Labeo calbasu | reverse complement strand
GCATGATTAGCATGTTACTAGCATGTTGCTAACATGATTAACAAGTCACTAACATGTTGGTAGCATGATTCTACCATGATTAGCATGTTAGCATGATTGACGAGTTACTAGCATGTTGTTAATATGATTCTAGCATGATTACAAAGCTACTAGCATTTTGTTATCATGATTCTAGCATGATTAGCATGTTACTAGGATGTTGGTAGCATGTTTAGTATGTTAGTAGCATGTTAGCATGATTTGCAAGTTACTAGTGTGTTTCTAGAATGATTAGCAAGTTCCTAGCGTTTTTCTAACATGATTAGCAAGTTGCTATCATTTTACTAACATGTTGCTAGCATGATTCTACCATGATTAGCATGTTAACATGATTAGCAAGTTACTAGCATGTTAGTATGATTCTAACATGATTAGCAAGCTACTAGCATGTTGCTAGCATTTTTGTAGTGTGATTAATATGTTAACATGATTAGCAAGATTTGAATGAGATTAGAAACGGTACATAGAAGGGAAGTTTGATTGAGTCTCAAGGGATTCTGGGAGTTTTGACAGTTGGAGTTTGAATAGTTTTGGCTGATTTGAACATTCCGTCAATGTAAGTCTATGGGATTTTTCCCAGTTTTAATTGTCATTTTTAGGAAAATCATACATCTGATCAGTTTGAAAAGATATAGTAAATCCCATTCTGAAGGTCTGGGCTGAGTTTGGAGTTTGTAGAGTTCAAGCTGTAGGTCAGGGGTGAACAACCCTGTTCCTAGAGATCTACCTTCCTGCAGTTTAGTTCCAACCGTGATCAAACACACCTGTCTGTAATGATCAAGTGCTCCTTCAGATCCGAATTAGTTGGTTTGGGTTTGATCAGGGTTGGAGCTGAACACTGCAGGAAGGTTGATCTCCAGGAACAGGGTTGAGCACTTCTGTTCTAGGAGGACATACAGTCAGAAATTGTAGTCTCAGAAAAAGAATAATAATACGATTAAAAAGCATTTCAGTAAGTTGTCTTTCTTAAGCGAGTGAAATAATGTGTCTGCTCCAAAGCAAGAAGAAAAGACAAACAAATGAAGATTTGAGTCAAACATGATTTATGTTTAAAAAGAAACGACACAAACTGTGGTGGTGTCCTCTGTCTCATCATTTCCCAGTACTGTTTTATTGCTATTGTATATCACATTAGTTCATTTGTACAGTATGTGCTGGACTGGACTTTTAAAGTTACAAACATATTTCAGACAGTTAAACCACAAAATGATCTGTTCACTCAAATCACTGAAACAGCAAACATGTTCATATCTCGCTTACATTTATGGGGAATCCAAAAGTCTGAGAACATACTGAAAATATGCAAAGTGTTACCTCATATTTAAAATGTTGAATATTTATTAAAACCTTGTAGATTTAAAATTTAGAATAAAATCAAACAATTGAAAAACTTCAATCTATGATGTGAAAAAAATACGTATACGTTTTTTGCACAATTGTTATTTTAATTTTGACCACGTTATTACTTGCACAAGACACATAAAAGCAAACAGTGAATTGACCAAATATCAGACTTCCTAAAATTCAAGTTAGGAAAAGAATATAAAATACTGAGTATGTCAAATAGTTCTCCAATGCTCTCAGATGTCTGGAGCCCACAGTAAACACTGTACAACTACAGACGGATTTCATGTAAAACCTGCTCATTAGAAAAGCTTTGCAAAACAATGTAAACTTCATTTTAACAAAATGTAGGACCACTTTGGAAATGTCTGGACATTCAGATCGTGAATCATCACGATCACCGCCAAAACTGAATATTTAAAGTTAAAAAATATAAATATTCCACAGATGTCACTAAAATCCATTCACATCAAGTCTTTGGCACCAAGTACGACTCCGGACTCGGCACGTGCTGAAAACGGGATCTGACGCTGCGCCACAAACACACATTTCAGTAGAAAACCCTCAGATGAGGCTGAAACGACAGCAGATGTTGATTTCTGAAGGACGGGAGCGATGCAGAGACTCTTTCAGTCATCAGAGTTCATCACATGCGTGTATGACCGAATCCGATCATCAGCTCCAGGTCTGTGAGGTCAAATGGCCATGGTGTTGTTCCTGTAAGCGGGACAGTCCCACAAAAGACCGTCCCCGCGAGGAAGATGACTGGACGGCAGCAAAACGCGTGTCAGCCAGTCACTGGAGAACAGCAAAAACACTTATTATTACACACAATTAAACAATCTACGTTTCAGGGGAAAATAATACATGTGGGGCAATAAAAAAAAAAGGTAAATGTCTCACCTCTGCTTCTCAACACCAAAAAATATTTTCCAGTTGTTAATTTTTCCAAGGTGGTATGGATTACGGAAAACCTGTGAACAGACAGTTGAGTTTTCTTCAAATACGAGAAAACAGCTTGTATTACGTAACTTAAAACAAAAATATTTTTATTGTATAATATATATATATATATATATATATATATATATAATCTTTATAATTATTAATACAAAAACTAAACAATTAAACTTAAAAGAGAAAATGTATTTATTAAATAAATAATATTAATAATATTGAATAACAGTTCTAGTCATAGTAGATAATAATTAAAAGGTAAAATCCAAAAACAAAAAAAAAAATTACTGGTGGTTATTCTGCCAATTTTTAGAGCCGTCTTAAACAAAAAGTATTTTTATTATATAAAAAAAAAATTATAACCATCATTATTATTATTATTTATAGAGTTTAATATTACTTTAACTATGAAAACCAAAAATTAAACTAAATTAAATAATTGAATAAATAAAATTACATTAAATTATTAAATTAAATCAAATTACTGTTATTACAATCATTATTTTAAAAAATAAGAAATTTTATTGTTAACAACAACAACAACAACTGCTACTACAACTACCATGAACTTGGCACATACTGTGTTTTGTGCCGCTATTTTTATATCACTTAAAACTCAACAATTAAAATTAAGATGAGAAAATCAAATAACTAAATTAATAATAATAATAATAATTAATAATAAAAATAATAATAATAATGTTGAAGTAGTAGTAGTAATTAAAAATGAAATCCAAAAGAGAAAAATAAATAAATAAATAAATAAATACATAATAATAATAATAATAAAGTAATTTTTTCAGTTGGTTTTTGTGGTGCTAGTTCTGCAGAAATGACTTGTAAAGTGTACACTTTTGTTTTATCATTCTTAAATTGGTGGTTGTGTTCTGCTAACGTTCGGAGCCCCTGTTTGTCTTACTTTGCCCTTCAGTCTGAGTCGTTTTCTCTCTTTGCGGTTGATGTGTCTCTCCACGCTGGTCTCTCCTCTGGTGATCAGCACTGCGTGCCACAACGTCAGCGCTCCTAACGCCACAGCCACTGAACTGAAAACACGTCACAGACGTCAGACCACCAACACCACATGCTTTAATATGTCAAAATACATGCAGTAATAACTCTCACCTCGTCAGCACCCACAGATAAATCAGGCTTTTATGAACCATTCTCTCCTGATGGGTGAAGACCGGAGGAGGAGTTTGATAGGAGCTCTTCAACAGAGAACAAAAAAAAACAAAAAAACAAAAGAATTTCACTTTTAGAACAAAATCATGTTGTTATAAGCAAGTGTTCAAAAGTTTGGGGTTGGTACGATTTTGCAATGTTTTTGAGGCTGCCTTTATTTGATCACAACTACAGTAAAAAATTGTTAAATATTTTAGAATTTAAAACAGCTGCTTTCTATTTGAATATGTTTTAAACTCTAATTGATTTCTGTGAGGCGCAGCTGAATTTTCAGCATCATTACTCCAGTCTTCAATGTCACATGATCCTCCAGAAATCATTCTAATATGCTGATTTGCTGCTCAACAAACATTTATGATCATTAGCAATGTTGAAAACAGCTGTGAAACCTGTGATGCTTTTTCATTTTTATTTATAAAAAGAAAACATTTGTTAAATTATAAATCCTGCCATTTTTTACTGAATTAAAATTACAATCTTACTTGGACAGTAAGATTTTTAATGATTTTTTAAGAAGTCTACTAAAGAAGTAACATTTTTAGAAAAATTTTTGAAATATTTTTACTATTTAAAACAGCTGTTTTCTATGTGAATATCTGTTTAAATGTAATTTATTTCTGTGATGCGCAGCATCATTACTCCAGTCTTCAGTGTCACACGATCCTTCACAAATCATTCTAATATGCTGATTTGCTAACATTTCTGATTATTAGCAATGTTGAAAACATTAATATTTTTGCAGAAACTATGATGTATTTTATTTGTCAGGATTCACTGATGACTCAAAAGTTCAAAAGAACAGCATTTATTTGAAATAGAAATCTTTGTAACATTGTAAAAATGTTTACTGTTACATTTCTGATTTAATGTGTCCTTGCAAAAATTTTTTAACTTGTAACAAATAAATAAAACCATACTGACCCCACATTTTTGAACAGCAGTTAAACATAACAACTAAAACTATTAAGTGATTTCAACTTCCACAGCTAAAACCAAATCATTTACAATAATTCTATAAATCACATCTCACTAATATTCTACACTGCTACAGACATTAACGTCTATCCGTCATCTGCTGCGTGTGGCTGCGGTTCACTGGACAGAAACTCCGTGATCAGCATCTGTTTATCTAGTCAACAAAATCAATAATCATATTAAAACTACAGGTCAAACAGACAAGATCATTTTTTTCTAATAACAACTAATTGTTTTTTTTAATGTACACCTAATAAGCATTTTAAACACTGTCTGTGATTATAATGCATGCAATATCTGCAAAAATTTGATTTATTTGAACTGTAAATTCAGCAAAATCATCCTTTTATTAGTGGGGCTGCTAATATAACTCACAGGAGATTTGATGACTGTAGTGTCATTAACATATGTGAACCTGGACCACAAAACCAGTCATAAGGGTCCAACTGATTTTTATTGTTAGGATCGGACAATATTTGTTTGAGATACAACTATCTGGAATCTGAGGGTGCAAAAAATCTAAATTTAAGAAAATCACCTTTAAAGTTGTCCAAATGAAGTTTTTAGCAATGCATATTAAGTTTTGATGTATGTACGGTGCGAAATCTACAAAATATCTTCATGGAACATGATCTTTACTTAATATCCTAATGATTTTTGCCATAACAGAAAAATGAATCACAATGTATTGTTGGCTACTGCTACAAATACAGCTGTGATACTTCAGACTGGTTTTGTGTTCCAGGGTCACATATAAAGTTCAAGCCTTCAACAATGTTTTGCCCTGTAGTTTTCTCTTGTAGGTGCTTTAGTGCAAACGTGAGTTTTAAAAAGTTGAAAATAAGCTGAAAACAGGCTGAACTTGTATTTAACCCAGAACATTCCATACATTAAGACAAGGAACAAACTAAAGTTATTGCCCTCTGGGAGTTTTGCCGTACGTGAACCAGCAGCCTCTACCTGTGCAGCGTCTACCTGCTGTGAGAGTGACATATAGATTAGCCCCGCCCCCGGGACCGCCTCCCCCTGAGAGGGACCGCCCATATACCTGCCTGACTACAAACACAACACACACAAGCCCACCGTCAATCACACTCACATTCTGTTTTTGATGTGAACTCGTACTTTTACTCACCAAGGATGCATTAAACTGGTCAAAAGTGACATTAAAAATGTTTATAATGTTACACAAGATTTCTGTTTCAATTTTTTTAACTTTCTATTCAGTAAATCCTGGAAAAAATAAAATGCATGACAGTTTTTGCAATAATATTATTGTTTTCAACATTGCTAATAATCATAAATGTTTGTTGAGCAGCAAATCAACATATTAGAATGATTTCTGAAGGATCATGTGACACTGAAGACTGGAGTAATGATGCTGAAAATTCAGCTGCGCATCACAGAAATAAATTACATTTGAACAGATGTTCACATAGAAAACAGCTGTTTAAAATTAGAATAATATTTCACATTTTTACTGTATTTTTGATCAAATAAATGCAGTCTTGGTGAGCAGAAGAGACATTAAATCTAGCATATGTATATCCACAGAGTAAAGAATCTGAAGGCAGTCAGCTCTTCTCAATCAGGAAGTCAAAAAGCTCATGCAGACTGACCTCGATAGCGTTGTAAGCGTCCAGGAACATGTCTTTGGCACTGATGCTGCAGTAGACGCAGCCCATGGTCATGAACACACAGAAACTGAAGAAGTAACGGTGGTTGTAATGACCAACGCAGTTATTCAGCCAGGCTGATGACAGCTCAGTTAAGGCAGAAACCTCATATTGAAAAAGATTAAACACCGACTTTTCTTCAAGTATCGTAAGGTCATTTTTATTTACTAGCTGCTTCATAAGGATACGACAGTGGTGGTCCATTTTCAAAACACATCTGTGATGGAAAAAAACACACCAAAAAACAGATTATTTTATTTCAAATTGCCTTATTTTCATAACTGATTCATCTGACAATTATCCTTTTGATTAAACTGATGAAAAATGTGCATGAGATATTTCAGCTGCAGGTGGTTCAGAAGTTTTATTTACCTGTTGCAGATACTGCAGTGATGAGTTCTAGCTGGTTTAGGAACGATACATTTTTTACAGATAGTAACAGTTGGTATATCACTCTTTTCCTAAAACAAAACACAGATGCAACAAAATGTTAAATACTGATAAAAATGATTTAATGAATGTAAATAGAGTTTGCTTTTGATTTAAATACATTTGCAAAGAAAATTGTAAAGTTTAAATGTTTCATTTCTGTTCCAACCGGAAAATAGCAAAAAATAATGACTTTTTTAAACAATTATTTTTCCATTCTTTTTTTCCTATAGCGATTTTAGAAAAGTCTCCATTTCGGAGTTTTAAGTCATGAACCAAACCAACCAGCGACGAGGAAAAATCACAACATTACAAACTTTGATTTGAAGCTAAAAAAATATTTGAAAATCAGGCAAAAAGACAAAGATACAAGACTGTGAATTTAACTAGTTTAATGATGGAAAGAACTACAATTTCCATGAAGCATTGAAAATATATGCGTGCATGAAAAAAAAAGAATGGGATTTTTACTTCGGGATCCCCACTGTTGCTCTCTACTGATTACTTTTTTAGATTGTGATATTAAATAAATAAATAAATATCTTAAGAAAGCCCTCACATATAGAAAACAAAGCGAAATAACTAAAAACATAAAAAAATACATTAATAAAAATTAAAATTTAATAAAAATTTTAAATAAAAATAAATAAAAGTATAAATATATTACAAAATAAATAAATAAATTACAATAAAATATGAAATAAAATAAAATATTTTTGAAGCGTCTTCCAAATGTGGGTAAAAAGTGAAATAAAATTAAATTAAAATTTTAAATAAAAATAAATAAAAATACAAATATATTACAAAATAAATAAATAACAATAAAATATGAAATAAAATAAAATATTTTTTGACGTGTCTTCTAAATGTGGAGAAAAAAGTGAAATAAAGTAAAATTAAATAAAAAATTGAAATAAAAATAAATAAAAACACAAATATATTACAAAATAAATAAATAAAATAAAATAACTGAAAAAATATATATATATATATATATATTTTTGAAGTGTCTTCTAAATGTGGGGCAAAAGGTGAAATAAAATAAAAAAATGAATAAGTAAAAATAAACAAAACCACAAATATATTACAAAATAAATAAAAAATAAAAGTACATTTTTTTGAAGTGTCTTCTAAATGTGGGGGAAAAAAGTGAAATAACTTCAGGCACCTGCGGCGGGAAACCTGGACACGTGGTCGTGGCTTTATAGTAATGGAAGACGATCATAAGAAGGTTCCAGTGTCCGTAACAGAGGTGCCAGAGGATCCAGCGAACGGGGTACGAGCCGAAGATGATGGGCAGCACACACAGATACACGATGATCACGACGGAGCTGGTCAAGGCGATCACCAGAGACACGAACACCTGCATCAGCACACAGAGAGCAGCGATTAGCAATGCATCCAACTCACTTTGTGCTTAAACATGATGAAATGCATGAATCAGACGTGATTCCACCTACCACTCCAAACCAGCGGGTCATATTATCCACCAGCCAGTAGATGGGCTCAAAAACACAGTCCATCACAGTGTCTGAATTGGTCAGGACGTTAAAGTACAGGGACTTCAGCAGCACCGTCCCATAGTTCCACAGGTCCCGTAATCGGCTCGGCCGCTTTCTGCGTCCCCGTTGGGGACAGAGCCTGAACCAGCGCAGGAAGAGACGCATGACTCTGGAGAGGAACCACCTCCAGCTGCGCATCCCACCGCCTGCAACACACAACGACAGGAGCTCAGTGTCTCACACACAAACACATTTAACCACGCTAACATCTGTGACACAGAAACGCATGCATTATGACCTCTAGGGTCTTCATTAAGCACACAAATCCAGTAAATAATGCAGCAAAGACTTCTGTATCCAACAAATGACAGAAAACAATTATAACTCTATTGATTAGATTATTTGTAAACCAACATCTTCTTTTTTAAGTTGTATTGTTATTAAAAAATAAACCAAAAAAAAAAATGTGACTCTCCAAATAAATGAAGAAATAAAAAAAAGACATTTCAAGAATTTCCAGAAAAAAAGAAGTTAAAAGAACATTAAAAATGAATAAAAAAAAACCACACACACACACATACAGAAGATATTACAAGATATTCCAATAAATAAATAAATTAATTAATTTAATTAAAAAAAATCAAATAAATGCACACACCGAAGACATTACCGAAATATTTCCGAAACAGGTTAATCAATGATTTAATTAAGTAAAAAAAAAACACACACACACACACACAAAAAAAACAAATACACATGCTGTAGACATTCCAAGATATTTCAGAAAACTTAAATTTGTTAATTAATTAATTAAATTATTTATTTATTAATTTGTAAAAAATCAAATAAATACACATATTGAAGACATTCTGATATATTTCAGAAAACTAAATAAATTGGTAAATTAATACATTAATACATAAGTTACTTCATTTCTTAAAAATTAAACACACATATATAGGACATTTCAATTGTAGAAAACTAAATAAATAAATTCACTTTTAAAAATATTAAATAAACAAACAAACACATGCATACACACAAAAGATATTCCCAAAAAAAAAGGAATAAGTTTAAAAATATTAAAAATTAATAAATGAAAAATGGGGGGAAAATACACACACACACACACACACACACACACACACATATACGATTTTCCAAGATATTTATTATAAATAAATAAATTCATTAAAAAATAATAATAATAATAAAAATCAAATAAATGCACACATGTATTTCAGAAAACTAAAAAATAAATACATAAGTTAATTAATTAATAAAAAATTAAACACACATATAGAGGACATTTCTAGAAAACTAAATAAATAAATCTACTTTTAAAAATATTAAACAAACACACATGCATGCAGAAGATATTCCAGATTTTTTAAATCTTTCAGGCACACAGAGTGTCATTAAAATCCTTACCCAACTGTTCTGATTCTCCTATCAAATAAATGTATTCAAAAAGAAGCCAACAAGACCTGTTCTCAACTCATCGTACCAAGACAGAAACTGTCCTCAGCTCATGTCCAACACACTTACTGCATCAGCGCAACCACAGAACACACACCAAACCCTCTCTGACATACAGAAGCATTAGTTTGATTAGATCAAACATCGCCGGCTCAGAATACATGGTGAAGGGGAGGATAACTATTGCACAGGATTATCAACTAATGTCCGAGACAGAAAACAACACGCTAAATATTTGATCGAGTCCTTGGCACTTCACCTTATGTGACAACAACCGACTTAAGAAAAGCTTGGAGTCACCGGAGCAGTGTAACCCGGCACTGGACGCACTTCCTCAGAGTCAGTTCATCTGATACGGCCAGGGACTGATGAAAGTGAGTATTACTTACAACATGTTTTAATCCACGTCCAATAGCCCTCAAATGAGACGGGCCATCTGGACACCCGCACACACTTCTTTTTTCCAAATATCGCAGGTGGAAGGTGAGCTCGTGCTAAAAACGATCGTGTGACGTCACATGCTGTCAGGAGCTCACTAACAAGTTGTTATGATAAAGGAAAAACACTTTTAACAGATCTTTAACTCTCTCAGAACTGATCATTTTCAGTTATTAATTTCATATTATCACTTTGAAATGTACAAAAAATTACAAAAAATAGGTTTAGGGTTGTTACAGTTAACTAAACTACTTAAAGTAGTTGTTATTCATCCAAATAAAGCTAAAATACATTTAAAATATATTTAATAATAACTTACATTTAATTTTTTTTATAGAAAATTTGTTCTAAATTTATTAAAACTAAAATAAATACTAAAATTAAATGAAATATAAACAGTAAGCACAAAAAAAAAAAAAAAAAAAAGAAAACAGATAAAAGGGACAAAAGACCAAAATTTTAAAAATGTAAATTAATATTAAAATAACCAAAACCATACATCCCAACAAAAATAAATACTAAAAATTAATTAAATATAAATAATTCAATATTAAATAAAATATTAAAATTTAATTTAGAGAAACAAATTTATGATAATGTAATTTAATATTAAAATAACCAAAAACATACATCCCAAAAAAATTACATTCAGTGTTGTTTCTGTTAGCTAAAACTATTTAAAGTAATATATATATATATATATATATATATATATATATATATTTAAAAAACCTTA
>JAHKKF010493501.1:0-16874 GCA_019740295.1 Labeo calbasu | reverse complement strand
TGCAATTTCTCACACATGACAGAAGTCTGAAAACAGGATGCTCAACCTAAAAAAAAAAAAAAAAAAAAAAAAAAAAAGTTGAGATTGCATCTCATAACATTGCTTTTTTTTCCCTCCATATTCCACTGCCAGCATGTCATGTTTTTCAACGCAAAATGCATTCTTGTGTGAATAGCCCCCTACGACTATCAATATGGTCAGTTACGCCTTTAATAAAACGTTTGAATCAGGTGTGCTGTCATGTTGTATGTTCTTGAAAAAATACAAAAATAAACCCTTATTCTACCAAAAATAAAACAACCAGTAAAAACAGATAAGATTTATAACATCAACCATAATGTTTATAGGTCATAAAATAAATCATGAGAAAATTCACAAGACCTCCTTGCAGGGTTATTTTGCATATTTCATCAACTGGTAGGAAAAAAATTCAAGTTAGACCACTTCAGAAAAACATCAGCACACCACTTTTGACTACAGTATAGCACTGAGTGCCAAAGGTCCCCTCCAGTCACTATAAGCATAGAAGAGTCCACATTAAGGGCAGTCCTCACTCAGATGGGGTGTCTGGGAAGATCAGAACCCTGAGGATTCTCCCAGCAGGAATGTGCCAGATTGGATTAATCCTGAGTGGAGAGAACTCCCTCTTAATGGGGCTTCAAAACGAGACTGTAATCTTACCAAGAAAATCCTCAGAATACAGAGAACAAGAGTAGCTCAGCTGCCTGCTCGTACACACATCAACCAGCCATTGTTAAACCCACTGTAAGCTTCTGGTTTGAAAGACCACCAGGTTATGAGAGGATATGCTGAACAAGTCATTCAGAACACAAAATGACAAAGAAAGTCGTCACTCAGCTGAAGTGTTAGTCAAGACCAGTTTGAGATCAGGTAGAACAGAAGTAGTTCTTTGTATTTTAAGCTTCCCAGACCAGTTTACGGTGTTCATTAGATGGTAGTGGTGAAACAGTCTCTCTCTTGATCTCTCCTGTCCTGCTCTGAGTCATGCTCTGTTGACCCTAAAAGGAAACTCTAGGCCTGAGGAAGGCTAAAGCCCTTTAAATCACCAGTCAAATGGGCTGTTTATTAGTGCAGGCGAAAGAGGATGCTTTCACAATTCTTTCTAGCAAAGGAAAGAAACGTTCCTGCAGAGGATGGACCTGCCAAGTTTGCCACATCCTGACCGTCAGGCTATGAACAGTATATCAAAACAGGCAGAACAGGCAGACTCAGTTAAATTCAACTGGTTTAACACATACAAGGAGAAAAAAAAAAACTCAAAAAACAACAAAAATATGCTGAAGCCTAACCAAGCATGAACAATATAAGCAGGAAAAAAAAAAGAGACAGAACAGGCTCTAATTTTAAGTCAACTTGAAAATAAAAATGAAGTGTATATTTTAATGGCCACTCTTATAAACGATTCGTCTGTGCATGCTATTCCAAAAAGAAATAATTCACAAACATTCATCAAAACAAAGCAACATATGTTAAAAGTCAGCGTAAACTGAAAATTGTGTCCAACTTTACTTCAGTACTCTGAAGTATTTTTAAGTGAAACAGAATATTGAATGAGCAAAAGTTAGAAGGTAGGGCTTGAATTTAAAATGCTGTCATGCTGGTTTTACTATTCTGCAAATTGTCGGAGCAGTGCAGCCAAACTATATTAAAAACAAAGACTTACAAGGTAACAAAATATAAAATAAAAACCAAAATGGCAGACATTTACACCAAAGTGGGCGAAGATAAAAATCATTGTCATTATTTTATCTTTGCTATTAAAAAATAACACGACATACTTTCTTTGATGCTTTGTATTTTTTCCCTACAATCAAAGTCAGTGAGGATCAGCAACTGTTTGGTTACCCTAGGGCTGGGCGATTTTTCAGATTTTATTGATTAATTCAAATTTAATGTTTTGCCTGATATTTCATGTTTGCATCATGGTGATAGGCTGAAAGACGCGGTTCATTGTTTTTACACAACATTTATAATGACAGTCTACTGGTGTTATTCCTTTAGTCGTTTTGAATTCGAATTACCTTGATTTATTAGAATTTTTAAAAGCATTTTCCTTGTATTATTTCTGAACATATAATATGACAAGTAATATAAGACAAGTTTGTACAAGATGTAGTTGTAGCTCATGCATCTTTTCTGCAAAAATATTTAACAAGTGATTTGTTTAACATTTACATCATGTTGACAACTTTATGTGTGGTGCACTTGGAATTAAAAAAAAATTTTATCTAGAGGGTTAAAGAAAAAGTCACTTGAATTATGTTGCAGTTACATTTTCAAGTTGACTAGGTAAATATTGTAAAAAAATAAAATAAAATAAAAAAATAAAAAAGTAGGTTACCCACATTCTTCATTCTTCCTTTGTGTTCAGCACAAGACATTAATTACTACAGGTTTGGGACAACATGAAAGTGACAGAATTTTCATTTTTTGGTGAACCGCTTCCAAATGTGTTACCAAATCCAACACAGGTCAGATGTTTTGGATTCGGGCTACTTTTTTCACTGTTGTTTTTTAACTACACGTCAGTTCAGAACCTTTATTTCACGCTGAAAATCTGATATTGGGCACATTTAAAACAACAGTGTGAACAGCTATACAAATCCGAGGAAAAAACAACAACAACAACAACAACAACAACAACAACAACATAGCCAAAATCTGCTGTCTCTTTTAGGGCTGTCAAATGGTACTGGTTCGGTACTTTCGGTTTTGAAGTTTTAAAAACGTCCATTTCCCGCTCACATTTGAGCGCTGTTGAGACGATTTTTAAACATCGGCGACTGGCTATAGTGTTCACACGCTCAACAGACATGACTGCGATTGGCTACAATGATAGGCGCTTTCACGCTCCTCACCTAGTGCTCACAAATAAGCACAACGGGAGCGTTTGAAAGTCACGTGTGTCAGCGGATCCCTAATACATCTGCATATAGACGGATCCGCTGACAGACGCGGCTTTCAAACACTCCCATTGTGCCTATTTGTGAGCTGCTCAACAGTGCTCAAATGTGAGCGGATAATGGACGTTTTTAAAACTTCAGAACCGAAAGTACCGAAACGGTACCGTTTGACAGTCCCTTTAAAGACCTAAACGCATCTAATATACAGGCATGCATAATTTTTTACAATTTTTTTTTTACTTTTATTTTAACCTAAAAACCTTACTTTACATAACCGTGTTTGTGTCAACCTTGTGTGTTATTGACTTGGTCCAAAAATCAGGCACTGTTGACAGGTCTTTTAGTGTGCATGCACTTCAGGTGTCAGAACAGAATGCAAATGAAATGTTTAACCTGCCAGGCTTTAAAGCACATGCAAAAAATGTACTTTTGTCATTACAAAGATGTACACTTTCCATTTGATGTGAATGTATGTCGCACTGTACTGTACAGTGTGTTAAGACGGAGGCGCCAAAACTGTAACTGACTGTGCGCTATAGCACGATACTACGATATTTTTCCCAAAAGCAGATCGCGGGGACATTTTAATCGTCCACGGTCATATCGCATACCCCTACTGCATGTTATTGTTCTTCTTGTTATTTCCCTAAAGCGGCTAATGAACTGGACACAGACTTACTTCCACGTTGAAAAAAAGGTGAATAAAACGGTCACTTTTCAAATCCAAACAATTACAGAAGAGTAAAATCATGTCCCCACTAAATAATAATTTTTATGTAATGATATGTTCTGTAAAACATTTTGTCTTTAGGTGGCATTTAAAGAGCAAAACACTAAGCAGAAGTTCTTTCAAAAGGGTCCTTATTTTATTTACAGTCCTCTTTCTATCAATCAGTGAATACAAACAATCATTATTTGGCCTTGTATGGCTTTTTTCCCCCCATTTTTCTCTGACCCTTACAATTACACTCAAAGTTACTTGCTGCTGCAATTTTAAGAGTGTGTAAACGCAACAGCACTTTTCTCCATTTATTCACATGCTGCCGGTTTACAGTCAGGTCAAATATAGTTTGTGTATATTTGTGTATAGAAATATTCTGTTCCATCCTTCAGTAACAGTTTCTTTGCAAAACCTGAATTACTCTGTAATAACAGGTTCATAAAACACTGAAATATGGCACAAAAAAGTTACACTGATAAAAACACACCATAAACCCTGCTTTTAACCCTGGGTAAAAGTACTTTTCATACTTTTCATTATTTAAAAGCAGAGCTAGCACTGCTTTTTACCCAAGGTTATGGAAACCCTGCTCCACTTATAACACTATAACTTCAAGATTACAACAATTAATTTTCGAATGAGTTTGTACCATAAATTAACCAACCAACATGTATTATACCGCAAAAATACCATTTAAATGTGAATCCTGCATGTTCTGCCTGTCTCGGTTTTAATGAATGGAGCAGACGAGCAGTTTTGGTTTACTACACACACTGAAGCATGCGTGACACTCGCAGTGATTTCAGAGTCTGCTGTCTCACTAAATGAGGACATAAATACATGAACAATATCTGCTGAGAGTCACTTCAAGAGCATTTGACCGTTCCATTTTAGGAAAATTAGCGTTATATCTTATACACACAGAAATATAAAGGTAGACACGGCAACCTGTCAAAATAAAAGTCCGGTTTAACTTGAAGACATTGTGCCAGATATATTACTACCATTACTACTACTACTAAAATGAAACAAGCATTATTTTATAGGGTATAAATCACATAACACTTCTTCCATGTTTTAATTTTAATAGTAAATTCCCCTTTGTTTGCCAAAAAAAAGTTTACTTAATTTTTTAATAATTAAAAGATAAATAAAATTAATGTTTTATGCCTTCATTTGATAACCAGAACATTTTAAATACACAACACAGAATTTCTGAGGGCAAAAAAAAAAACAAAACTTTCATAAGGCTATTTTAAGAATAAATTTGAATAAATTAAGTATGCAATCAAATATAATTATTTTTAATAATTATTTTTGTTAAACCTTTATTAAATTGATGTGAAATTGTACAAGTTTCATGATTTTAATTAATTAGACATGCTCTTTGATTAATACAATTTAATTTAAGAAAAATTGAGAAAAATTAAAACTGAAAAAACAGAATTTGGAAAAAAATAAAACTGATTTCATGGGGCCCTAGTAATAGTAGGCCTGCACATGAAGTACTCTGATCAGTAAGGGCAAATCTACTGCATTACAAATAAATGATAGAGAATTCTTTAATTTGGAAAAATAAATAAATAAATGGGTTCAAATGATATTTCCAAGCATCACTTCTCCCGCAAAATCAACCTCAATGAGTAAGGCAAAGTTCATCCACTTTCAACCAGTACAATATTCATTCACGTTAGCTTGACCTAAACAACCGAGGACAAACCTCACAAGTCATTTGACCAAATATCATGAAATATCAATAAATAACACAACACACATTGCACAAAGAAAATACAGTACATTACTTCCTACTACGGTTTATTTCAGATGTATTAGTGCAATATAACATTTCTTTGTATGTACTGTATTTAAATTACTACATGGTACATGGAAATGATGTATGGAGAAAAAAAGATGAGATGAGATTATGCAATGAGAATTAAGGGGTTGGGGGGGGTTTCATGACATTCACCCACATAGAGCAAGGCAGAGAGAGACACGAGAGAAACCACTGTTAAATCTGAGGTGGTCTAGTCCATTAGTACTTCTGATGGAAATGGCTGGCAGAGGGCCTCAAAGCACACATCTGAGCAGATAAACACATGGAAACATGTCTGCCAACATGCTCTCGATAGCAATCAAACTTGAGATCACCAAAACCATTCCCACATGCTTCGGAGTCAGCGGCTCTACAGAGAATGCATTTCCTGCACTCAAAGCCGCAATGCATGTTTGATGTGCTTTGGAGATGAAATGTCCTCTGAGAAAAGGACAAAAATCATCCCCACATCACGTTGCATTTAAAGCACTTCAACCACAAGCATCTCATGCAAGGATAGTCAACAACTGATGCTACACATGGGCAGAGAACTTGATAAGAAGGGAGCTGCACTGCTAGAACAGTTGCATGCGAGAGGGGGAGGAAAGTTGTTTTGGTCCAGGTTGTTGTTGTGGGTCCATGGCTTGTGGTATGTGGCTTTTGTGAGCACGTAGACCTATGTGGGGCAATGGGCATTGTGGGATTAAGGAGGAGACGAGTGTTTTAATGCAAGCCTGAGGGCACAGCCATCCTTTATCCCACCTCTCTTCTGTTTGTAGCCCGTTCTCTCTGTGCCGTTCCCCAGGGCATCGGATTACAGGAAGCGCCACCATTTCCACAATTCAGTCAGCTCCATTTATGTGGGAAATCAGGCCGCGGGAGCTCCCCTCCCCCCGCCCTATGCCACAAAGTGCCTCTCTTGTCAGATAACACTGCCTCTCTTATCTCACTACATGTCTGACTGCGGCCATGATGCCCTGTCTGAATACTGAAGACAAAGCAGAATGCACACAATCGCTGGGGACCTGCGGACAGTACTGGACACACGGAAATACACAAGCACGCTTTGCACACCCAGCTTATTCAGGGAAACTGGGAGTTGAAAGGTGTGCACAAGGCTTCTCTGGTGTCTCTCATCTGCGTCTGAAGCAGACATTCATAACAATGGCTTGACGAGACTGAAAACAGAGTCCGGTGTCAAATATCAGCAACAGCAGTTTATTGTTATACCTTAGTGAGGTAAATTAAATTCAGCCATTCTATCTGTTCCATGCACCTCCAGAGGAACCTGACACTATCTCCTAAGCAGCAAGAGGAAGAGCCAGAGACTGTGAAAAACCATGTAATTTAGTAGCAAAAGCTGATCTCTGCTCCTCTTCGAAGACGTCTACATTATTGATCAGCTTGGCTTCTGTAGGAACCACTCCATGTCCCATCCAATGTCATCATCAGGCCAATGAAACTGGGCCAAGGACAGGGCCATTAGGTATACAACTATGAACACCATTCCACCACATCTACTAAGCTGCTGTAGTAGGCTGTTAAGTGGTCCTCCTAGGTCTGGCTTGAGGCAGCTACTTTTCAATACTCATGTGGGTATGCATGCACAGAGAATCAAATTAGATAGTTTGGTCTAAGTTTAAATTTGGAAAGGTATTAATGGAAACAGTCAGCTTGTCTAAAGTGAATGCAGGGCACAACAAGCATGAAAAACGCTTAGGACAGTTCACAAAAGTTTGTGTTTTGAAGCTGTCAGTTTAAACATTCAAGCAAGTATAGACTGTTCAAGCACAATAAGATGTGAATTAGAAGAGAAATCCATGGTATTTGCATGGTGTCTGCCCACACACACCCAAAGCATGCATGCAGAAAGCCGCCTGTCACACAGCATGCCAGAAATCCAATTCTCTTTTGTAACTTGTACTTGAAATGTCAAATGCACACAAAATGACCTGAAAATCCCAGTGAGCACATTAACACAATATTTTTAGTACACATTAAAGCATGCATTACTGCAGCTTAATAAACCTTATATAGCTTATAACATAATAGCTTATTATCATTAAATATCATTAAATGTAATTACTCACTGCATCATGTGAGATTTGGGTCATATCAGCCACCCCTAGGTTACATGGGTTTAGATGTGTTGACCTTACTAGATGTTGTAAATACATTTGCTTTAATACAACCGTCTGGTAATGAGCACACCAAAACGACAGCAATGAAGGTTCTTTAATAAATATAATGACAGCTTCTAATTATATCTTTGAAGCAGCAGTTTAAATTGGTTAAAAATGAAAAGAACATTTTTATTTTTTATTCTATTTTAATTTATTTTATTTTAACAGTGGGGCAAATAAAAATCTGAACCGAGCTGCTTGAAAAATTCCTTAGCATTGAGCACTGGAAAACAGAATGTAAAAATACCGGTCCTGTGAATTAAAAATTGCAGTGTAAAAGTAGTCTAATAATGGACCCTAAAGGTAGAGGTGGCCCAATACCATTTTTTCAGAACCGAACCCGATCTGATACCAAAAATTCTGAGTATCAGTCAATACGGATATTGTTTTGATACCAGTTTTGTTTTTTGTTTTTTTTAAAATCACTGTAGAATTTCAATACCTAAATGTGTGTTGACCTGATCATCACTCTTTTATGCGTTACACACAATCCACTAAATATTGTGCTGCTCTCTCCCACTAAATGACGTGGTGGACAACTAGTCAATCCTGTTTCGTTCACACTACGCGTTTGCTCCAAGAATGCGGTTGTAAGCCCCGAAAATTTACGGGTGTAAGTTCAGTTACAGAATACGGTTGTCACACCAGTAAATAACCATACTGTGTGAACGTAACCGTATTAAGGACTCAAATACAGTATTGACAACTGTATTCTGTTGCTGTGTGAACGTGGCCATAGACAACTTTACTATAAAGAAAAATAAGGAACAAAAAATTATTTATGTTAGTATAAATAACTTTTAGTGAAAAATAATTTAGTGGGGAACAAATAAAAGTGATGAAATCTGCTAAAATGTTACATATTGCTTTTTGTATTGTAAAATACATCCATGGAAAAAAAAAATAAACAAGTGTGTGCATATATATATATATATATATATATATATATACACACACACACACACACACACACACACACACATACACTATAAAATCAGACATTTTATTAATATTTCATTTCTTAATTTCTTTTAAATGCATAGCACAGTAATGAGGCAGCAACATACAACATACAATAATCTTCATTGCGCAAAAGTATTATGATACGAAAGGCTCAATATAGAGTATCCAGTGTGTATCCAGTGTGCAGAATGATGCGCTTGAAGCAACACATTGAAGGAGTCACAGCACACAGGCACAGCACTCCGCATAGAGAAGTTAAAAGCACAAAGAGAAGAGATATTGATGCACAGTGTATTAATTCTGTGTGTTACTTTATTATGGATTTTAAATTTCAGTTACTGTGCTTGTGAAAAACAATTAATAGCGCTCTCTACAACAGTGTTGTGATCTAACAGACACCTGGTAGAAATTAACACGATTTAGAAACAGCACGAAACTCCAGCAAGATAAAGTCCTTTTATGCAAAACCACTGATCTTTATTTACAGATTAACCACAATAATAGGAACAGTGAATCATCTGGGAGAGTTTTTCATCATTTTGACTCACAACTGAATGCAACACTCAGTTGAATGGAAGATGACAGACAGCCGCAGCAGAGAGAGGAGTTTACGTGAGCTTGACTTAAATATTCATCTGTACCTCACATTAAACTATGGAACGGCTTCAGAACATTTGAAATATAGTGCACAAAAACGTTATGGTGCTTTCTTTTTTTTTTTTGTGGCTTTCGTTGGGCCTAACAACAACAATAGCAGACGCACAATAAGACGCACAATATCAAATTTGGATCGGTCTCACCTGACCAATACCCAGTCTGTCAGGAAATGCTAATATCGGAGCAATACCGAAAAATTGGATCGCTGCAACCCTACTTAAAGGGATAGTTCACCCAAAAATGATAATGATAAAAATGATATACTAGGTGTATAGGACTTTCTTCTTTCAGGCGAATAATGGCTACTGAATACTGGAATCCCGGCTCTTCCAAGCTATAACAACAGTGAAAGGAGTTTAAAATAAAGTTGGATGGACAAAGTCCAAAAAAAGTGCAGAAGTTCATCAAAAAAAGTACTCCACGCAGCTACGGGCTTTAATAACAGTGTTGCCGAATCCGTGGCTTTCCCGCGAAAATGGGCTTCTTTAACACTCCTGCATCAAAAGCAACCCCAATAACGTCATATTAAGCCCCTGAAATATGAATTTACCAGAAAACCCAGACCAAAAAAACAAACAAAAAAAAAACATATTTTATCCCTCGTAGCACAATTTTTAACAGGGGACCCACTCAAAATGCAATTGGGCTAGTTTTAAGTAGCAATTGGGCAAGTTTTGTTGTGAAAACCTGGCAACCCTGGTTAATAAAGGCCTTCTGAGTCAGAAGTCAGAATCAATGCATTTTTGTAAGAAAAATGTCCATATTTACAACTTTATAACACGTAATCTATGGTTTCCTCTAACTGTTAGACACGCGTACACAAGACAGTGGTGTTTCAGCGTTGACGAACGCAAACAGTGTGACGAACGCGGAAGCACAATGGAGAGAGCAAACAAAACACCGGTCACAAATTAGAAGTACAAAACAAGGATTTGAAAAACAAAACAAAACAAAAAAACATTGAAGGCTTTCAACATAAGCCAAGAGGAGACTGGTTTTCCTTTGCAGTAAACAAAACTTGGTTCTCATGAGACTAGCTTATTCTCACCGGAGCTTACGCTACGTCACCGGCTGGAAGAGAGATTATAAAGTTTTAAATATGGATATTTTTCCTACAAAAACACTTCAATTCGCCTCATCTTGGGCCTTTATTAACCCCACAGGGCTTTGTGGAGAACTTTTTATGATGGATTTATGCATTTTTCTTGGACTTCATCCATCCAACTTTATCTTGAACCCCATTCATTGCCATTATAAAGCTTGGAAGAGCCAGGAGATTTTTAAATAGATCTCTGATAGCATTCATCTGAAAGAAGAAAGTCTTTAAACAACTAGGGTGACTTGAGGGTGAGTAAATCATGGGTTAATTTTCATTTGTGGGTGAACCTTTTAAATATATTTTAAATATGCTTTTTTTCTACTAAGTGCTACTGAAATTTAAATGTGTATCATGAAATTTCACTGGTATCTACTACAAGATTGGCAACACCTTATTTTGCCCTTGTTTTCTGTTATATAACTTATAGTAATAACAGCAAATTATGCATAATTACATGCAACTAACCCTAATCCAAGCCTTAACCATATAGTAAGCACCTGTTGTTAATTAATATTACTCAGTGCTTCATTGTATAACTACACTATAACAAGGACACCTTAAAATAGAGTGCAACCCAGAAATTTTTGGTATCATGCAACTCTAACCTCCCAGCCAAATTAACATAAATACCAGCATGCAAACACAAGTGACTTTGTGTGGCAAAAGACAGAAATGGTTTTTGACTGGGTCGAGCTCAGGGAGAGGGGGATGGGGATGGCCCAACATGAGCAGATTAGTCCATCTGGCATACACGTACAGCTCAGCTCTGCTCCAGCCTACACTGCTGCAAACGTGCCAATCTATGAGAAGAGAAATTACAAACAAGAGCCACTGAAGAGGCAAAAAAAAAAAAAAAAAATCAGTAATAATGAACTATGAAGAGTGTATGGATAAAATATGAAACGTGTGATATGACAAAACTGCAGAAGAGGCGGCTCAGTGAATTGAGAATCTGCACCATTCCTGACACAGTTTCCAGTGCCGTTTCTACAGCACAGCCGTGCTTGGCTCAAACACACTCCTGTTGTCAAGGCAACTGTTTCTCTGGACCAGAAGAAAAAAAAAACCTCCTACATTCCTAGAAATTTAAATATACGGCCTAATCTTGTGATTTATCTTCGATGCCTATAAAACTATAACACTGAATTTCTATAAATGACTAATTGTGTAACCTTGACTTAACAGTCAAGCATTTATGAGAAACAAGCCCATAGATCCAACATTTCAACACACAGCAAACTGTCCTGACAACGGTCCTAGTTCAAGTTATGATTCACTGTCACCATGGCAGTTGTACACAATGACTATACATTCTTCCTGTGCAAAGACAATTCAAGGTCTAAACGCTAAACTGTCAATGTGCCTGCAAGGATTAGCACTCTATGTTTTCTTTTGCAGCAGACTAGAGAGAGTGACAGAAAGTAATGAACCAATCAAAGCTCATCTCCAGTTAAGTTATGCATCTAATAACACAGCTCTTACAATAAAGTGGCAATCCCATCAATGATTTTTTTTGTATACAAAACACTGGTCACATACACACAATGTAGACCATCAGCTACTTTCCAGATTCAATAAATTCAGCAATGCTACTTTTAATTGCAAAGTATTAAAAGGGTTTCACTGAAGCAATAAAGGTACAAATGGTTGAATCATGATGTAATGTTCTAACGCCTTCAGACCCTGCATCCATTGGAACCAATAAAATATTTTTATAATGTTAGTGATGGACAAATAAAATTCAACAGTGGGCTATCGCAGCCTTACGATATGCCTGGTTATGACAACATCCTTTAGTCATGACAATATTCCCAATATTCCCATTATCAAATCCTCTCATCCCACAACGTAAAGCACATATCTGTCATTACAAGTCATGTTACAATGTCTCTAGTCATAAAAGGAAGATGATTTTAAATACAGGCCAAATTACCTTGTGCTTCCTGGAGTTGACTACTTTAGACATAATAACGCTGCCTCTGCAAAGCACTCAATACATACATGTTACATACGCAAAAGATGCAAAGAGACTCATTCGGAAGAACAACAAAGAGCTAAAAAAAAAATTCCTGAAACCTTACTGCTTCCACAATATGCAAGGAAATGGAGATCTGAAGCGTGAGCACACATTATGTTAAACAGCAGAGACTGGGCTGGGGTTTGTGAAATTCTCCAGACTCTGAAGCTCCTGTCTAAATACACTTAAGATTCAGGGATGAATGGAACTGCAGAGGCATTGAGTGGTGCAACAACACGGGCACAGCATGCAGACCAGAGAGGTAGTGTCAGCATAGCCAGAGAGTAATGCTCGACAGCCAAGGTGGTACATTAGGCCAAAAGCAAATGCACTCAAAGTAGAAGCCCAGAGAACTATTCCACATTTAACCTTGCTCACATTCACAGCTTGTAAATAACAGGAGAGAGGTACAGCAGCATCTGCAGACATAATCTCCTCACGTCAGCTCTCCTCTATCAACTGGGCCGAGTGAAGGCTCACAGTAATTGGGTCAGAGAGGGGTTTCTGGTCCTATTGCAGATAGTGACGCAGAACTCGGGTCAGGGCCTCAAGGTAATGGAAGCTGACTAGTGGGGCAAACGAAAGGTGTCAGGAGCGTGTAGACCGGCAGTCACATTTTAGAGGACCACCGCCTTCTGCATGGCCCTTATGTCACATCCAATCCCCTCCCATCAGACATGCATCGCACCACCCACCACCAAACTCCACTTTTCCCCCAGTTTCTCATTTTCTCTTCATCGGAAACCTGTCTCCTCAAGAGAGGTGGATATGCATGAATTAAGGCTGGGCAGAATTACGGTCGAGTTAACGCTGGGGAAAATGAGTCTGGCAGTGGAAAGGAGGTTGCGAAAGTGTGTGTGTGCATGCGTATGTGCTTTGAACCAAAGTCTACCTGAAAGGAGCAACTGCTTCATTCTACCACAGGGGCAGACCACCAAACAGGGACAAACAGTGACAGTTCTGGACCAACGGAATCTGTGATTTCATACACTTGCATCACTAAGGAACAAAGTGATCAAATCCAAGTGCAGTATATTTTTAGACCTTTAGTCAAGGCATGTTAAGTGTTGACTGAACAGTAGTAAAGCAACGGAGATCAATTTTAAGTTTAAAAGTTTAAATCCGGTTCATGATATTTGCCATTCCCATTAACCCTAATTTACTGTTATTTAATTTGCTAAATAAAAATACTAGTTTTTACATTTTCTGAAGAATCTTGCATTGTGCTTTGCTGCAACTGTAGGGTTCAATACATATTTATATATGGTTTTCAGTTCTGTTCAGTTCATTTCTGATGGCCTGGCACATTAGAGTGCGATTTGCAATTTAAAATGTGATTTTTTTAAAAAACAACTGTACACTGAAGACTTCAGTGACTTCAAATTTCTTTTGAGAAAAGCATTACTGTACCTATTTTTACTTAAAACAGGATGGTTGGCCATAGCTGAGTGCTATAAACACATGTAATGTCTGTTTCATTCATACTAAAAGCTGGAGGACAACCTCGCACAGAAACTCCACACATGCATCACAGAAGTAATAGAAATGACAACGTTCCAAGACATCACTAATATGAATAAAGGCATCTAGCTTGCTGTAACTGAATAAAAAGATAGAAACGCATTAACTGATCAAACAAGACTACAATAAAAACTCGACTGCAACAGCATATAGTTTATTTGTGTTCTTCATCTTGGGTATTTTCATAATTAAGTATATTGATAAATCAATGCCAGGGCTCAAAGCTAAGGATTTTTTCTACTGGCCCGGTCGGGCCAGTGATTCAAATTTTTGGCCCTGCCACAAAAAAATACAACAGTGGCCGTTATCATTGTTTTTGACCCATGTTATCTTTTATAACAAATAAGCTGATAAGACATCACAATTTTACAATTCTCGATTCCAATTTCAATATCACAGCAAAACCTACTAGCCTAACAAATATAAAGTTCAAACATTATTTGTTTGTTCAAAAATTATTTTATTATTATTATTTTATTACAAATGAAAAGATGAAAAGAATATACGCATATTCAGTCTCTGCCAGCAGGTGGCGCTTATGGAATAATGATACAGCGTTTCCCTGGTTACCGCTGTAAACAAAGCAGCGCCGTTCTTATGAACGCAACTTTGAATGCATTATACGGATGCAAATGAAATGAAAACGCCATGTAAACATTTCTTAAAACAGTCAGTTCCCCTCAGAGACACATTCATATAAACCCCGTTTCAAAATTTCCTAAATTTTCCGCATTGTGAACCGTGATCTTGCGCTGCCTGCTATAGTATTTCTTCCTCTTTGCGTTCGTCTTCAGCGTGTCTGGCCTCTGTTAACGGATGTTTAAAGAGTTTGTAATATTACTCGTCAGCACGGGTGTTTTGACATACTTTTGTAGGCTATTTGTCCGTTAAAGACGCGTCTCTCTGTGATCGCTTGAAATTTAAAATGAACAAGGCTTAAAAAAACACATGCAAATGATAAACTTTCGTGACGACGCAGCAGTGGCCTGATTGGGCCAGTGACAGATTCGTCAATTGTCCCGAGCGTCTTTTTTTACACTGGCCCCGGGCCATCAGGCACTCCTTACTGTCGAGCCCTGATTGCTAATCGACATTTATTAGTCTTTATTACAGTACAGAAAACTGCCTGTACTGCCTCATTCTGTGATAAGAAGTCACATCACATCACAAAAGGAAGTTATTTCAAAATTCGACTGATGTTTTCATTACAAGGGAAATGTGCTGTTGTGTCAAACGCACGTTTTAAGCGCAGGGAGGTGTTTCCTCATCTCAGTTATTTAAACGCTAAACTGAAAAACTGCAGTTCATAAGCACGTACTGAATCATGGATATCGTACCAAATGGTTCAATATTATATTGAGAATTGTGGCATTCCTATTGTTTACAGCCCAAAGTTAAAAGAGCATACCCAAGTCTCTGATTCCATGATACTGTTTAATTCCCTACTTTGATTTAAGCGCCATTGTGTGGGCGGTATGAGATAAAGTGTAATATTTAGGGTTAGGATTTACCTTAGTAAGCACTACTAATAAATATCTGCATCACTAAATCATTTGTAATGTTAGTTTCCCAGTAGATACGTTTACATGAACCTAAATGATCTGTTCAAAATCAGACTGCTGACTCAATGAAAAACAGAGGTTTACAATCTCAATCTGAAAGAAACTGACTGTAATGAAATTTCTCAATAGGAAAAAACTTGCATATAAATGCTTAAATATGGCCCTCTACATATATGCACACGTAGATGAAAACGTGAATTAAACAGAACATTCAGAGACAGAAATACATCAGCCAATCCAAAGCTGTCTTTATGGACATAAGTCACGTTTGAATGGGCTGTCAATGCATACAGACCAAACCTCCTAAAGGTAACAAAAATAGCACTGAGATAGCAAGTGTCCTGTCTTATTGGCCAGAGACCCAAGACAATAATAGAGGTCAAAAGGGCATGCCATGATGAAATGTAAATGAGCATTATACAGGTTCAAATCAGTACAGCAAGTTCAATTATTCACACGGTTTCTCTGACAAACAAACAGTATCAGCAAGACTGTAGTGGCAATATGCTGGAAAGCATTCTGACAGACTAAAATGTCCTCGACAGAAAAATCCAAATTAAATATAAAGTAGTACACTTCTCAGAGCGGCCATCACGCTGGCTGACAATTTCACCCTGCAGAGGAAAGGGTAATTTCTCCTGAATTCATGCATATGTAATCATCAATATGACCCTGGGGCACGTCAACTCCTCATACAGCCACTAAAATTCAAATGAGAACAGGCTCAATTCTACGGAGAGCTTTAAAGAAGGAACATGGTGGAAGCATGAGAGAATGTTGTTGGAATTTTCTTCTCCATATATCAGATTAACTGGACATCCATCCTGAAATACGATGGCTGAAGCTTCACAATTATTTTCAAAACACACAGTCAACATTAGGGTTGTAACAAACGATTGTTTGACAACTGATTAATCTACTATCATCAACTAATTCATTGATTAACTGGTAGGCTTTGATCAATTATTCAGCTTTTGCAATCAGTTAAAATAGCGAGTTATACAGCTTCTATTCTAGCTCCACACAGGAAAACTACTTTCAAGTAATCAATTAATTCCAAATGAAAGTCACACTGACAATGTTTTTCAGGTTTACTATTATAAAGCTGTTTGCTTCAAAGCATTCTTTGTATAAAGTGCTAAATGAATAAATAAATGTGACATGACTTTACCGGAGTGCCGACTGCAGGTCTTGTGCAAACATCCATATCTCGATGATCAGATGCTTTCTTAACTGCTGTTTTGTCATCGCTGTTATTTTTGTTGCATGTTAATTTTACTATTCAGAGGTAAGCGCGCAGTGCATATTTCCATACTAATCTAAAGGGTACTTAAGGGTAGAAAGTTGTCTGATATTTGCAAGCAGCACTGTATTGTTAGACAACATGTATGTTGTCTAACAATACAGTGCT